>JAQQZZ010129462.1:0-13905 GCA_030265115.1 Mopalia vespertina | reverse complement strand
GAACATAAGATGATTCATCGATTTTAATTAATCTACATCCCTGTGCCAGTGTGATTGCTTTTAGAAATATATATAAATTTGACAATTCCAACTTTTACTAAAGACTTGAACATTTATTATTAAGATAAAAAGTTATTCCACTGACCTGCTGTAATAACTTCCAGTAAATTGGCCTGAGCTCCGTTTGTCCCGAAAACGTCACAGCTCTGACACATGTCTTGGTAGAACAAACAAGTGTCTGGGTTTTGGGAAAACATATCACACGTGGGCTCACTCACTAAACGTTTTCTACGTCCAATACTTTCTAATAAAGAGAAAAGCGGGTGATATTTAGATAAGAACATGACGATATTTTACATTTGATTTGTGTATACATAATAAAGAATTTAGCAAAATTGTTGGTTTATGCCATGAAAATATTCCTCTGATTTTGTTGAAAATTAGAATGTGGCTTCTTTCATTAAGTATTTTGAATTGAATTGGCTTCCTATAGCATCGAAGGAACGCTCGACAGTCTTATGCCCATAATAATTATATAATTAACATTGCCATTAAGATTGCCATATAGTCATTTGGAACATTTTGTTTTTAAAGACAGTCATACCCAATACATTCTTGACAGCGTTTACGGCGTCTTTAGCTGTGTTCACTACGGCTTCAGCAACATCTTTGGCAGCGTCTTCAACTTTATCACCGATGTTCTGTGCGATATTTTCAGCCTTATTGGCGATGGTTTCAGCGGCGTTGCTAACTTTTTGGACAACATTTTCACCAACATTTTTCACACTTTCAACAGTTTGCTTTACACTGGACACGGCTTCTTTGAATGCGTTTTCAGCGGCGTTCTTTACAGTTTCTGCAGCTGTTTTGATTCCCTGTTCAATTGTTTGGGCGCCATCTTTCGCAGCTTTGATGCCATCTGTAATTACCCCTTCTACAGCACCCGCACCCTGTTCTACTAATGTTTTCACCGTTCCGATCAACTTATCCGCTAGATATTTGATTCTTTTGACAATAAGTTCTATTGTAACTTTAGATTTCTCGACTGTAGTTTTTAGGACTTGGTAATCGTCAAATAATTTTTCTTGACCAATTATTACGGCATTTGCTGGGCATTGTAGAGTTGTAGATCTGTTGAAATGAAACAGAAACATTAATCAATAACAATAACACAACCCATCAATCGCCATCTTTTTGTCTGTTTGAGGGTTAACCTCGTACTCAAGGTTATTTAATTTATGTGGCGATAGATCGTCCACTTCACACTGTTCATTGCTTATAAAATACCCCCAGCGATTGCTGGAGACACGTCGTGTGACTGACAGCTGACAGCGGACGCGAAACAGTGCACGGTACTTGGAAGCAGGATTAGTAAGGAAACATGCTAACCACTAAGCCACGACCGCAGTCTACATACAGTTGTGTAATCCAGACCAAGAAACATCATCGACATCAATATAGGCATACGTGGTTATTTGTTTGATGCCAGCTCTCTTATCATAGCAATAACGATCATTCACTCCCAACAAGTAAACAAATTTTATTATTCAAGTATACAATTAATGGAATTAACCCTATTTTAATGGATATTTTTGGTAAAATGTTGTTATATTATTTTATGGGAAAAGATAGTAGTTGGAGCAAATTTAGTTGTGCTTTGTCTATTACCTCCTTTTTGTATTCTAAATTAAACCAAATAACTGAATGTATATGCATCTGTACCTGTCTTGACAACCTATGTTAATGCAACTGGCACAGGCTGTCTGTTGGGATTCGATGGAACTCAGGCAACTGGCAATGGCGGGTTGAACAGATTTGATAGAAATATCAGCCGATTTCAGTCCTGTTAGAATCTCATTGGATAATTCTTCTCCAACTTTCTTACCAAGATCTAAACAAACAAATACACTTTGCGATAAATAAACAATGGTTGTAAGTATGAGATATCAATTTGATGAAAAACAATTTAATGAAATTGGAACCAAATGACGTGCCTTATGTTTGAAGGGAAATTGTTATGACAGTGAACTGGATTTGTAAACCACATGATATATACGGAACTCTGGACTGTTTCTTGCACTGTGTTTTTTTGTGGGCCGTTTCTTTCATTGTGTTTTTTCGTTAATAATTATGCCTTTAATTAAATGTTAATGTAACGATATACAACTGATACAACATTAAAGTCAGGCAACTCACTTTTATGTATTATAATGACATTACGATTTGATATCGAGAATCGCATTTAATAAATCTTAAGTAAATTGTGTTTATTTTAGCGCCTACATATTAATAGCCAAAATTAACCAACATGCTTAAGACGAATCACCAGCTTTTTAGGACTTAAAATATGACTTACCCAGTAATGTTTGTCCCGTGACAGAGACATATTCAGCACGAACGGAGAAACACGATGCCAGCAGGATGGTCAACACGCTGAGGATAGGAGACATAGTGATTTGTAAAGTCAGATGATTTCACTAAACACAGAGAAGATCAACACTCGAATGGCAACACAACGAAAATGGACAGAATTTATACCATTCATGTCGTGATCTGTCACAACCTCCCATCCGGATTCAGTGTCAGTAATTTGTTGATTGTTTATTTTTATTTGTTTTTCTCACGATATTATTGATATGCCCAACTTTGTATATTGTGACGTATTTAAAAGTTTTAAACCAGTACACCCAGAGGCGTGTCATGATTCAGTGAGTTTTGTTGGAGTGAACCTTGCGCAATGTACTTTCTGACACGGTCTGCTTGGTCTAATCCTTATTGACTGCTCTATTTCTCATCCAGAAGGCTACTACATGTGGATATAGCCGGATGGTTCAATGACACAACTCTCCTCAGCATTCAAGAGTGTCCACGAGTAACAAATCCACGAACAATTTCATACTTTTCCTCTTCTCATAATTTATCCATATAAATTGATGTATTTCAAACCATCTGTACTGTTGACATAAATATTGCTTTTTCGCATGATATTTTAAAAAGATACAGACTTCGAAAACGTATTCCTTATTCACATTTATATTATTAAATTATCGTTTCTTCTTCGTTGACATACTTATGGCGTATACAAACATTAACGTTGTATCAATTTACCAGTCAGACTGATTGTGAATTGTTTTATACAGGATCGCGGCTTATTGTTCACAATATATTTTAATACACAAGACAGCAATACAAATTTACACAGAGTAAAGTGTTGGGCAATTTAAAACGGCATTAAAAATCAGGTTTGACAATTCTTAAAATAAGTATAATTTAGAAGCATTTTAGAGTAAATATTTCTCCGCCAGTCTGGTTTGTTTTAAAAGTGTGTCTATACCAAGAAAGTTCGTATTACCCCGTTGCTGTAGAGTTGATGATATGTTTGTACAGTGACCCTGTAACAAGATTTGAAACATGCGTTTTTTTGTGTTTATTTTCTTTTACTTTAATCGATACTGTTAGTTTTCTTTTTTTAAATACTGGAAAATCGACATGTTAACTTTATTATTTTCTTTTTATCACGAATTTTAAGATGTTTGAGACTAGTTTAACTCCCGACACACACCGGTACATTATTCTATGGTGTTTTTTAACTTTTGTAATTGGGAATTGAGATTGTTATGAATGTCATTGGGTGGATATAATATCAGGGTAAACAATGGCCCAGGCCGGGAATCGGTAGTTTGTGCTCTGGGCATAATCGAAGGAACAATATGTTTCTGACGAAAAAATTAACATTTTATGGTTTTATTTTTATAGTGCGGCTTTCTACGGTTGTAATACGTCGTTGTAGTATAAATGAAATACTTTAATACTATAGCTAATAATACCCTTACTATAACTACCCAAGCTTCATGTCTGAGCAATAGTGTAAGATAATTTTTATTAGGTTTTATACCATGGACCATAACAAAAGTATTGGTCAAGGACAGGTCTATGTGAGCTTTTAAAAAAAGTATATACACTTAATGGTTATTGTCAGGTATATTCTTCAATTTCATAATTCATTTTAAATTTTTTTTTTAAATAAATTTACAAAGCATATTAAAAGGTTCATGTTCATCAGATGGCTTAAGCTCACCGACAAGGCGTGGGAGAATGCAAAAGGATACTTAAGCCGCCAAAGTTCAAAGTTTGAGCATTTAAAATTCATCATGTTCAGATATTGATCTCTACACATATAGACATATTTGAATTAGAAACACATTTTGGGTGTTATCATATAATGGTGTAGAGTACATGGAGAAATGCCTACATTACGGTCATTATTGCACATACAACAATGAGATTGTGCACACTTCATCTCAACATACAACATATCTTTTTATATCTTTTTAAATATGTATTTTTATGACTTAGCTGTATACTTAAGCAGGGTTCTATTCCACATTAGCTAACGTTTTTTATAAACAGCTCCAAAATATAAATTATTGTTCTCTGCAGGATACGTACAAGCTATCGATTTGAATTAGATGCGGCTGTTATAAAACGTCACACGAATATGTTTTAACCTCTGGAAATGTAGACTAAGAGGATCGTGATAACTCATTAACTAACTTACTTTCTGTTTGTATGCTACGAGTATATGTTCAGAGAAAAAACACGACCTCGTGGACTTACTTGACGTCAACATTTTACGCTTGTCTGTGTATATTGTGGATGAGTTTGTTCTGAGGAATACCATTATAGCTGCTGTTGGAGGAGGTTCTGATGCCTTTGTTCTCTCCGAGCTGCCGGATGATACGAACAAGATATATATTGGTTTCTATTACATCCATGTTTCCAATGGCTTTAAGAGTCGACTTTCCTACGCTCATTGTGCGACCACATCGCCATATGAGTGAATTAAGCTTTAGGACGGCGTGTTGAATAAAATGATCAAAAGAATGTGATACAAAAGTCTGATGTAGAATGATGATGACCTTGGCGAGATTTAAACCAATCACTGTCCTTTTAGTCTACAATCACGCAATATTAAATCAATATGAGATATAAAACATTGACGTGTAATATAAAATCAATATGAGATATAAAACATTGACGAATAATATAAAATCAATATGAGACATTAAAAATTGACGTGTAATATAAAATCAATATGAGATATTAAACATTGACGAGCAATATAAAATCAATATGAGATATAAAACATTGACGAATAATATAAAATCAATATGAGATATTAAACATTGACGTGTAATATAAAATCGATATGAGATATAAAACATTGACGAATAATATAAAATCAATATGAGATATGAAACATTGACGTGTAATATAAATCAATATGAGATATTAAACATT
Source organism: Mopalia vespertina (assembly GCA_030265115.1). Lineage (NCBI taxonomy): Eukaryota > Metazoa > Mollusca > Polyplacophora > Chitonida > Mopaliidae > Mopalia > Mopalia vespertina. Next base: position 8,604 of record JAQQZZ010129462.1, on the reverse strand, counting down.
GACGAGCAATATAAAATCAATATGGAGTAACATTATCAGAAGGTTATGATAAGAGTTATGCCGCTTGTTTTTTTTTTAATGATTGTGGTGACCAGTGGTCAAGCAAGCTGGCATTCTAAAATATAATCGATTCTACTTCCTACGTCGAGACATTGAGTCTAAGATACAACCAGGCCATTTTGTTTTGGACTTCTTTTACTTGCTGGTCTGGGGCATACGTCGCCCCAAATATTGGCGGAAATTAATACGCGATGGCCTGGCATAGCGTACGAGAGTTGTCTTAGTCTCGTCCACTATAGAAACTCTCGCGAGAATACGATTGACAAGCTGGCAGACCCGGAGCGGAGATCGCCAAGTAAAGACCTGCGTATTTTAATATTCTTAATATACCTTTTAGTACAACGTTGTGTCTTCGAGTGAAATATTGACTTACAACGTGTAATATAAAATCGATATGAGATATAAAACGTGTAATATAAAATCAATATGAGATATAAAACATTGACGAGTAATATAAAATCAATATGAGATATGAAACATTGACCAGTAATATAAAATCAATATGAGATATGAAACATTGACGTGTTATATAAAATCAACACGAAATATAGGCCTATAAAGTTTAACGTTAACTATGAAAGGCCATTAACGTTAATTATTAAATTATAAGGCCAAATATAAAATTTTATTCAGTGCAACAATTAATATATCTGCCATGAAACAGTGAATTAGGTTTTCGATTTCAATACTGCATGATGGATTCACTAGGGTATCACGCCGGAGTTAAAACATTACTACAAAGTGAAGTGACAATGCAGCCGTATAATATTATATGTGTAGTAAAAGTAATGTATTAACGGTCTTTTTAGGATGTTATTACGCTGTTTTTTTTATATAAATTGCGGTAAAAATTATGATCTTAGCTAACGCCCGAGTTTTCTTTAATTGATTTCACATTGAGCTTCAAAGGGAATATGTTTGGTCTCTCGGTGTGGTACTACAGTGAAACAGTCAATATGAAAATTTGTACTTCATTGACTGCTGCTTGAAACATTTTGACATTCATTTATTGCCTTCTGTTAACGCAGCACTTAAATTATTTGACCGTCGTTCTGTAATATCGTATCTTAGGCGCTGTAAATTTGTCAACTTTCACCAATATAAAAGTTAGCCTTGTGCAAATTTGTTGCATATCTTCTTGAGTCGTAGATGTTTCATAAATCAGGCTGCGACGATCACTGATCCGTAAAGAATTCTGACCAAGCCATAACAAATTGTTATCTCATGCAGAGCATACTTTTTAATCTACTCCTACGCGTCACGACAAAATACACCTTGGGTTAAGACAAAGAAACATTACGAAATTAATTCTTCTTAACTCAGGGCCAACTTCCGGGTACCAATAAAAAGGCTAAATCGTGAGAAAAATGAAAATAAAAATAAAATAAACTAATTAATTATTAAATCTTGTCTACGAACCATGCCTCCTTCATATCAGGTCTCCCTCCATGTAAATCCTAATTTGGCCACCCTCAAGGGCCAATGACTGCTGGGTGAGTCTTTGTTGTTTCCAAACTTGTTTTTTTTTTTAAATTTATTTATGTTTTTCTTAAATTATTATTCTTTTCACATTATTTCAATATTTGAGAATGTGTCTTTATTATAACATTAAATTTAATTTTTAAGTTTTAAATCAATCCAATTCAATACATATACTTCTTTTTGTCAGACAAACTCGTGAAAGTCTACAGTAATAAACATGTCTAGTCGCTTAACCCCGCAGAAGCATTTTTTGTGTGGGCGAGTGGGGAGGGGGGGGGGACTTTGTGAACAATTCATAACAGTATATATGATTGGTGAAGCAGAACTAAAGATGTTCGTAGAAGATCGCGTAAAATTCAATCTAAAAAAGAAAAGTGAGTATAAAGTGTGATAACAGATTGTTCTAAATTATAATTTCAGGAGGTCACTAAGTAAAATAGTTTTATTAAGTCACTAGTTTCTAATTTGACAACTTCAATTGCATGCTATTTTGAACAAACACAATGGGCTTTTTCTTTTCGTAATTGTCGTATGTTGTTATTTTGGCTTAGTTTCATTGATAGAGCGGTGCAGAAGATTCATCCGGATAAAGAGGTTGATATTTCTGTAAAATCTGTTTAACCCACCATTGCGAGTTGTCTGTGTTACATCGAGTCCGTACAGCAGCCTGTGTCACTTGTATTAACACAGATTGTCAAGACAGGCACAGCTACCAAATACGCACTTATTCCAGATTCATGTTTCAGCCTACTCCAATGCTCTTTCATTGGACCTTAACTTTTTATCAATATAAATAATCGGACTCAAATAATGATCTAGCATCAGAAATTCAATTATATATATAAATTCTTTCTTCTGCTGATAAAATAAAAATATAAGTGCATATTAGTTGCTACTAAAGGTCTATTGTTATCATTATTTATGTAACGGTTGCATTTTTGTTATTTCGACAGCAGAGCTATAACGCGTCAAGTTTCACAGACTGCTGTGTCGATTGGAGAAGCCTTCGTATTGTTGACAACTAGCGCTACAGATCTGCAGTCTTGAAATCCAGATTGTACTGGTCGTACGCACAGTATATTGTATATTGTGGACATACTCGTCGGATAAGTACAAACATTGGTTGAACATGTTATCAACGCTGTCAAAGACGTTAATTTTTAAGTATTATAAATCCTATAAATACATTTAACTGTAGTAGTTTATTCGATATGGGCACACAGCTCCCATATATACAAAACTACAAGAAATGTGACCGAGAGTTTTATTAATGCATCCCAAAATGTTTAATTCACAAACGGTAGAACAGGATGCTAGTTGAACTGACCAGATGGAAGGAGCTTTTACTATGTCTTGATAATTTTACATTTGAAAGCTGGACAGAGAAAGATTTAAACGCATCTTCCTAAACACTCTGAGAATTGCATGTGACGCACACTCTATTGTATCTATCTCTATTGGAATATAAATATCCCGGTATGGAGTGGTTTAACTAAACTCACAAGTGTGACGAAAAATACTTGATACATAATTATAAAATTATATTTTCTAAGCTTTCGGAGGTAACTATTTCCATCATCAGAGAAATGGCAATTGCAGGTAAATAATGTGTATACGGCTTATATATAGGCCTAACTATATACTATGTATCAAGTATTTTTTGTGGCTCTTTCACTTGTGATTATATTGGAACACCTTCCCGAAAGAATTGCCTCAGCGTTTGCAGATAAGCGATACAGAATAATAACTTCTGATCCTAGCAAATTACAGTGTGTTGTAAATAAAACTAACATGAGCACAAATCATGTATTTATTTTAAATTGAAAGAAGACAAGCAAATATTAAATACATTTCTTATTGTAACTTGTGTTACCTAAACACATGGACCTTCTATTTAAATTTAAACTGTATGTAAACAAAAAGGGAGGTTTTGAATACACTTTTAGTCAGATCCAAGGTCACTCCCAAGCTGGACCAAAGTTTACGATTTTAGGTCAAGGGATAAAACACTGGAGAACTGTCGAAACATTTATCTACGTGATGTTGTTTATTTTCCATCAAATCATCCTATATTCAAAATCTCAGAAATCTGTGGAGAAAACCTCATTCCCTGCTTCATTTTAATCTTGTTGTTTTCTTGCGCAGGATTATTTTACCACTATTCCTATAAAATTGAGTGATGTATCCAACAGCTGTAAAGGGGAACAAGGTAAAATGAGTAAAGAGGTTATATGTTTCAAGGGAGATAATATACATTTTAGACTAAGGGGGTAATTCCTTCATCTAACACATTTAAAACCTGCTGGCCATTAGTAACCGATGTTTCGTACTTTGGGGAATATTTGGACAAGATTATTCGATTAAAAATAGTTTCTGAAACTATTCTTAGTGTGATTTTAATCACATCAATGTGTCTCCATGCTCTCTTTGCCATTAAGTTTCATTTTTTCCATTTGTTAAATAAATCACTTCGACATATTTTCCGTATATGTGAAAGTAAACTTTAGGGTAAAAATGTATTTGATGAATGCCCGATTCATCTTGTTTTAAAGCCACCGGTACTGTGTTTGTTATGGACTAGGTTAATCAGATTGTATGTAAACCTGGACTAGGTAACTAATATATGTGAACCAGAAGGTCATCCGTGGGGTGCCCCAGGGCAATTAAATACCTTGATACAGATATAACAGAATACCATTTTGAGAAAACATTTGATCATAAAATGTTTTCTATATGCGCCTACAGCCATATACATACCATAATGCTAAAGTAAGGAAACACCTGGTTAAAATTAATGATATTCTAGTGGACTTCAATATCTAAATTCAAAACAAATCATTGAGTTACAAACTATTTGCCTTTCAAGTTACGTGTGCAGATCTTCCAGTATCCTATGAGACGTTGCGGGTGGATGGAGGGAGCTTCATGTTGTCCTGGTGCTCTCAGAGCTAAAGGGGAACATGAAGCCGATCTGTTTTGTGGTGTCTGTATTGCGTCCCTTTTATTGTCCTGTATTTGTCTCGTCTTGTCTGTGTTTGTTGCCAGTGGTGTCGACTGTCGAGGGTGGTTTCCTTCACCCATTGGGCTGGAACGTCGTCATATAAGTTAAATACCCTTGAGTACGACGTTACACCCCAATCACACAAATAAACCTATGAGACCTTCGTTGGTGTGTTTAGCAAAGATTGGTGTTATTAACACCATTGTGCATGTTTTTGTTTTCACAGTTGTAAGTTTTAGGTCTTATTCTGTAAATGACAATGGTTGTGAAGCACGTCATGCTTATATTATTACATTCGGTTCTTTATCATGAACACATTTTAATTATATTTAAATACATGGCAACGTGATTTAGTGATTTAAATTTTTGGGGTTTAATTTGACATGGATAATGTTTTGTGCAAAAAAGATATACGGACTGTTCGCGTCATGCATATCCATACTGCATATACATAGAAATTGACGACAGCACAGTTTGGTTTTCCAACAATGTCTAACATTTTGGGTGAGTTAGTGTGACATTTGATCTTTTTGTGCACATCACCGTCATATATAGGACATAGCCTTAACCATAATGTTAAGGACTCTACCACCAGTCAGGAGTCAAAATTGCGACCCTTATCTTCTCGTGACATTTGCGGTTATTTCCAAAGGATGATCACATTAACAACATATATATTTAGAAAGAGAAGGACTTCAAGATTGTAAATATAATGTTATATTATGATTCGTTTTATTTAATAATGGTATAAATTACCAAAACGTCAAATAGCTTTTAAAAATGGACCTTTGTTTAGAACTCTTATTTTTCTTAGATGGTTGAAGATTGTTTCTTCAAATTTTCATAAATTTGTAGACAAGTATTTAAACTAAAATACTGTCATAGGGTTTGTCTGAATTCAAGTAAGTTTTAACACAATCAATAAAAATATATTAAAAAAACAAAAATCCGCCCTTATAAAAATATTTGCTTAATATCTGCAAAAAGAAAACCAATATTAAAAATCTGCATGACGGATTTTAAATAATGGCTTAAAGATTGTCTGTGCCAAATTTCGGAAACATAGCGCACATTTTTTTTGAGAATTAAATGATTAAAACGTTAAAAATCAAGAAAAATAAAAGCGAAGAAAACAGCCTAGATGTGTGTAAATCATTGAACTCTCGAGGTTTGTAGATGACTCCCAATTAATTTTAAAAAAACAAGCGCAAAAGTGAGCAAAGCTAGCACAGTGGCTGTAAGTTGATAAAATGTACGATTAATAAACTCGACTGCTATTTTTTATATTATACGAATATATAAAGCCGTGGAGCGCACAAATGGGCAAAAACACATGCACATGAAGATAGCATAAAATTGTGTATCAGAAAGCAATGATGAGGACAGAATGAAATAAATTCTAAGAATATATGTATTGTGAGAGGAAATGTTTCCAAAGTAGTTTGTTTATCAATGTGTTCTTTGTTTTTAGAATAAGAGTAACAGCATTTTAACATTGCATCTGTACAAGGGCAGATGAGAGATAAATTAAATAATTAGGTGCTTTAAAAATCCCATCAAGCACACTAAGGTTAGACAGGTGTAACACTTTATGCCTTATTAATAAAACAAAGTTCATCTCGATACATTGAGTACTTTTTGAGATAGAGATCAGAATATGACTGGAGTGGAGGCAAAGAATGAACGGATGAATGTACAGACAACCTCCCAGGAATGTAACATGAATAGCATCATGACAGTGAACAGTCCCAATATGTCACCAGTAAAATGAAACAATTTTCAGCTCGATACAATGAGTACTTTTTTAGATAGTCCTCGAAATGTGAAAATAGGTAAAGTGGAGGCAAAGAACAGATGGACAGACAATCTTTCAAGAATAAACAAGTTTGAACTCGATACATCGAGTGCTTTTGGAGATAGAGCTTGGAATATGAGAGGAGGTAGAGTGGAGGCAAAGAACATACGGATGGACGGACAAACAAACTTCAAAGAATGTTACACGAATAGCACCATGATAATGCACAGTCCCGATATGCCAGCTGTTAAATAGAATAAATTTCAGCTCGATACATTGAGTACTTTTGGAGATAGTGCTCGGAATACTACAAGAGGTAGAGTAAAGGCAAATGACGGACAGATGGACGAACAGACAAACTTCCAAGAACGTTACATGAATAGCACCATATCAGTGCGCAGTCCCAATATGCCAGTTGTTAAATAAAATAAATTTCAGCTCGATACATTGAGTACTTTTGGAGATAGAACTTGGAATATGACAGGAGGTAGAGTGGAGGCAAACAACAGACGGATGGACGGACAGACAAACTTCAAAGAATGTTACATGAATAGCATCATGACAGTGCACGGTCCCAACATGCCAGCTGTTAAATAAAATAAATTTCAGCTCGATACATTGAGTACTTTTGGACATAGAGATCGGAATATGACAGGAGTGAAGACGGACGGACAGATGGACAGACGGACAGATGGAACCTATTTTGAGATACCCCTGCAAATATATTGCGGGGGTATAAAAAACAACATGTTTTCTTAATTGAATGAAAAGGCGAAATAGAGTTTTATCTAGTGCAACCATTGCTTTGCTTATATACTTTTGTTTAAATGTGTTTAAATGCCAGTTTTTACTCTGAAAATTTAGAGACGTCGGTATCATTGATTTCGTTAACACCTTTGTTACTGGCTGACAGTAGGAGTTTCACTGGGGGCAAGTCGTCCATATAAATGTCAATTCCAACACCCAGACTGAATACACGTATCTGAAGTGATCACATTTGGCCTATATCGAAAGTGTTTACGATCCATGTTGTTTTCTGATGGGGTATGTACGTATTGGAGATTTAAACGCATAATTGTGAGCTGAACATAGTGCATCCATATAAATACCAATTTCGTCAGCATGCCGCGGAAGGAATCATTTTCAGACCCTGGTTGGCTTTACAGAAATAGATTTTTGGCGTAAGAAAATAAGTAACGGCGTGGGTAGATATGTTATGATATTCATTTTGTACGGCTCCCTCTATTATTGTTCAGTTGAAATACACATCCCCATCGGTCATGCAATTAACCTCTTGGCCTTTTGCTAATTGGCTTGTGGTAATAGCCAACCGATTGTCAGTTCAGGTGAGATAATCGCCTTAATCCCTTCTGCCTGCTGATACACATAATCCTTGAGGCACGCATTTTACAATTTAAATCTAAAAATATATTCTTAAGAATTAAATTTTTTAGAATGTTTTATTGTCAAACTTTTTACGAAAAGAGGATTTCCGAAAAGTAAAAATTTTACCCCTTACAAGCGAATCCTAAACGCCAATGAATCTAAGTTATTCAACAAACCAGTCACTGGAAAGGGGAATACCAGTAAGCTATCTGGTACAACAATCTTCAGGAAGAAAACTCACAGGACAATATGTTCATTATGATAACGCTATGAACCTAGAAAAGTTGCCTGTATAAGATCCCTTATAACCTGGGCGTTCAGAATATGGTCTAGTGAATCTAAATTTAATAATCAACTAGTCATGATCTCAAATTTTCTCGCATCGAACAGTTTTAATAAATTCACCTCTAAGCGCTTGATCCGGAAATTTTTACCCAGACTCGAGCCTGCCAATAAACAATCTGATGATAAACCACCCAATATCCGGTTAACACTTCCATACATGGGAACACAGGGAGAAATTTTAGCTAAGAAATGTACCTCTAAGTTACGTAAATTGATAAATAAGTCTGTTCTTTTTATTATCCAATGGCAAACACTAAAGTGAGTTTCTTTATTAATACAAAAAACAGACCCCAATTTATTATAAAAGTTCTGTTGTTTATAGACTTAAATGCCCAGGCTGTTCATCAGAATATATTGGCAAAACAGATAGATGTCTTACAACTATAATAACTGAACACAGTAGTGGATAAAGCCATAGTGAAGTCTTCAATCACATCTGCAACTGTAGCAACTTTATTCACATTAAAGATCTATTTTCCTTACCAGACAACCTTAACACCACAGGGGCGGGGGGGGGGGGGGGGCGGGGGGGCGG
>JAQQZZ010129451.1:2809-13908 GCA_030265115.1 Mopalia vespertina | reverse complement strand
TAAAAACTTAAAATTACACGCTTATGAGCGTTTCAACTCTGTATCTCTACGGCTACATGATATGATAGACGATCAGATATACAGAACTCTGCATCTAAGGGCATGCTAGCCCAATTGGTGAAGGAAAGCACCCTGGACACCCCTTGAAACAAACAAAGAAACAAATACAGGAAAATCACAGGACTGATAAGATGACGTCACAAACAAATCCGCTTCATGTTGCCCCTTATCTCTGACAGCACCAGGGCAACAGGAAGCTCCCGCCAAACCATCCGCCAATAAACTATGAGATCAGTTGATATTTACCAGACACGAGAACAGCTCTGCATTATGCCATCTCCGGTTTACAGAAGAAAACAAAAAAAAAAAACGAGCGAACTGAAAACATATGTTCATTACGCTTATTATCAATGATCCACCAGAACAAATGATGAAACAGTGAAACATGAAATCTCCCTTGTACCTTGCATGTACATTTACTGGTAATCAAGTCAAACAAGGACCAGTACTGAATAGATAGTGTTGAACGTAATGATCAACATAAGCTAATATCACTGTGTGAAATGAGCCCTAGGACGACAGAAAGCTCTCTCCCAATTACCCGTCTTTATCATTGTAAACCGGACAAGTTGCCATACTTACCGTCATATAAAATCTGTGCATCTGTGATTGGAGGTTTTTTCTTTATTTCTTCTTTCAAATACTTAAACGATTTTGATAACAAGCCGATGTTTTCTTGGTGTAAAACAACACCTATGTAAATACAAAAATTATTTTCAAATTACAAAAAACAAACAATTCTTAATATGAATAAATTTGCGACCCTTTAGAAAGAGAATTTAAATTTTTTTTCTTAATATGTTTGAATAAGTTTACAATAAACATTTGTCAACATTAACAAATAAACATTCTTTAAATACATGTATGTGTAGTCATTGTTGGGACTGATCGGACTATGTTGATAATCTAAAAAAATCTTTGTGGCAGCCAAAACAATTACTGGTACAGTCTAAACAGCTATTTTTACAGTCTAAGCAATAACTGGTACAGTCTAAACAGCTATTTTTTTTACAGTCTGAACAATTATTGGTACTGTCTAAACAGCTATTTTTTACAGTCTTAATAATTACTAGGACAGTGTAAACAACTGTTAATTATGTTAAAATTTGTTAGCCCAACATATGGATACAGGTGATTTATTCAACTGAAATGTTGAAGGCCTCAGGGAAAACCAGTTTTATCTGAAAATTGACTTTTTATTATACCCTCTTTAAATAAAGATAAAATATATATATGTAGACAGACAGACTGATGGGCGCCGTAAGTTTGACCAAAACACCTGTGCCCCGACAACGATATACATAATTAGGTTACACACTTAACTTAAAGCTAGCAATAGCAGAAATCCGTAAAAAAGATAATTCTTTCTTTCAAATATAGTATTATTCTCTTTTCCTGGAGGTCTATTTCTTTCAAATTCTTTTATCATATCTATTTTTTTAAATATGATAAATTTAACCCAGATTTCATACAGAGAGCATTACATCATGGAGTTATTATTCAAGGGAGATAACTAAGTCTCTTTTGTCTCACATAAATTCAATGGACAGAGGGCATCAGTTGTCGATGTATTTCTATTTAATGGTAATAACCAGACTGCATGAAATTTTGGGGGGGATTTTTACAATGTTGTGCAGCTTTGAAACTACTCAAAGTGTTATTTTTATCAGGGTGTGTCCCTTAGAGAGTTTTATTTTCCTATTTTTTTAAGGAATAGGCTGGTAACGTCACATACAAGTACTAACATTCTCCTCACAGTTTAAAAAAAAATCATTATAAAACAATTTTTTTTCAATATCCTTTTCAGTTTGCTCATTTGCCTAGGGTTTAACGTTGTACTCAAGGTTATTTCCCACTCTCACAGCAAGAGAAAACCTCATATAAAAAAAAACAACCACTGTGATAGCACCATAACCATATCCCTTACAGATTGTTTTCCTGTCCTATAATCTCCCCATACACACCTTTTGATTTGGCTAATGCATACAAGTCTTTAGCTGCTGTTGATGACAAAGCCACAGGATAGTCCACAAGGCAGTGTTTACCAGCTTCTAGAACTTTCCTAAAACAAACATTCATTGATTTATTCGTTGATTGGTTGATTTATTCGTTGATTGATTGATTGATTGATTGATTGATATATTGATTGATTGATTGATTGATCCGTTGACTGGTTGGTTGGTTAGTTGATTGACTAATTGATTGATTGATTCATTGATTCATTGATGTTTAGCACAGTGCTGGCCTTTCCATGAAGGATTCTTTGTTGTTTGGTTAGATTTCAGCCGTGTTCACTTACTAGTATATATTAAGACAAATTTCCTGTTCTTACTCTGTGCTACTTACATAATGATACAAATTAGAAAACTGAGAGGAAAGTTAACAAAAATCCACCCCAACAATAGTGAGAATTCCTTCTTATGACTCCTCATTTATTTCAGATAATTAATATCAAGGACACATGGACCAACGCCCTATTCTACCACTGTACACCCCCTCTCGTTTAGAAAATTCTAAATTTGGGAACTTAGCCCGGATTATCTTCCAAGTTGTATGTTTACTTTGTTGTTCGTGTTATTACACTGTAGCTGCAGTTTTAAATCTATCTGCCTTCCATCATGAGGATATTATCTCAATCTCTCCATATTGCTAAATCCATTATATGGCTAACCTTACAGACTCCTCGTGAAGCTTTGGTTCTGTTGACACTATGACTATATCCACATCTTCTCTGCCTAGAGCCTCCTCCAAACTCAACTTGGGCACACCATCCTCAGTTATGTCTCGTCTAGAAAACCCAAAAACAAAACCATACAACGAAAATAATGATAATATAGATGGATATAGGCTGAATTGATGAAACAGCTGATACAATACCTGAATCTATATGGAGCCCCAGCAATTGCAGGAGCAACATCCTTTTACTCACTCCTATACCTGATACCGTGAACGGTACATCGATTAGGATAAGTTAGCGCGCAAGCCCAAACCACAGGCCTGGGTTGGTATAGACGCGAATATGTTTCTTATAAATTATACAGTATTTAGAGATACAAGGTGCAGCTGAACCAAAACTTTAGAAATAAGGCCTGCCCCTGAATATCATTAAACGTTGAGTCCGTATTACCTAAATACGGCGGGAAAACATTTTAAGCGAGTGTGGTACTGCCGAGAAATGATTGATTTTGACATAAAAATTGAGGTCGAGTCATCGTTTTATGGGTCGGTCTAACCAAAAAGTGTCAAAGGAAAAAAACAAGATGGTTTATGTCAGGGTAAGGCCATGCAATTTTTATATATTGGAAGATAAAGTGCCGAATCATGGTATCGTTCTGCTATTTCTAAGGGTTAGGAAGTTTCAAGTAGCATAGCTATGTAACTAGCCTGCAGGCTAACGCTGCTGAGCAGGACTTCATCAGATGACTGGGGAAGAAATCGAACAAAAATAAGGAAGCATTTTAACGTGTGGACGAGCGACAAAAACTACTTGATACATAATTATAAAATGTCTAAGCCTTCGGAGGTAACTATCTCCATCACCAAGGAAATGAATAAAGCAAGTTAATAATGCTTATATATATATAGGCCTATAGCTAGCAATGCGTATCAATGGAAGAAAACACAAAATAGCAGCATGTAGGAGAACAGCTTACATGAGGTGAGTGAAAAGCCCAAGCTGACAAAGTGAGGTTTTAAAACCACTCCATAATGAAATATGTTCAGCATTATTAGTGAATGAAAGCTGGATACAACCTGGAAGACCAAGGGTCTGCGGAAAGCGAACTCGCGACCTCAGAAGTGAGCGGCTTGTGTGGACCAGAAGCATACACTATAGAACGTGAACTCTAGACAACTCCACCACGTTGATTACACTCACAGACCCTTGGGCCCCTAAACACAAAGATACCTTAGCTTATGCAAAACGTAATTACCATGACGACCAGTGCTGAAGACATAGTGTTGCCATGACAGTAACGATCAACAAGGCACCTGGTCTATATTTACAACAAGGTGCAGATGAAACAAGGAACATCGTTATATTCACGTGTCATTTCGCAACTTCGCTCATCGTCTCATGTCTCACTAGGTTGTATTAGCATGGCCTTAGTCGACTTCCATACATCTGGCGGTTCTGCCGTTTCGTATAAATCCATGAAGTGGTTCTGTGGTTCTATCGGGCTTGTTTGATATGGTTTTTTTAATACAAATCCGCGGAGTACTTCGGTTGATTTCTAGGCATGCGCAGAAAGCATCCGGCGGTTATAACGTCACACGTCAGGCCCATGTCGGAACATCCTTCGACACTTTCCGTACCGATACAGTTATCTCGGAGGTGAATGGAAGGAATAATTTTACACGAAAACGCGTAATGTTAACCGCCGGATGTTTTGTTCGTATGCGTGGAAATCATCCAAATTACTCCGCGGATTTGTATATATAAAAATATCAAACTAGCCTGTTTCTCGGGTAAAATCACATTCAAACAAAACACTTTTTCTTTTTTATGTATGACTTATTGCAAATAATTTAAATTTCGTCGGCTGTAAGTATTTTAATAATGATGTACCTCCAATGACGTCATCATATCAACACATGAATAGTGCAAAGTGCAAAAGTGCAAAACAAGATGGCCCGGGTGTATGTTAGAGTCACTGTTTCCACGAAGGAAGTAGAATGTAGGATAACAATATACAGGGATATGTAGCTTGGCCTAATCCAGGCCCAATCAACATTAACTCAGGTACTTGGTATTGTTCTCATTCGTCCGTTTTCGAGTCCGGAAAACTGCTGCACTTGCATGTGCATTACTATGGTTTGATATATGCTCATGAGATTCTCCCTCCTTCACGACTTTTGGTTGTTTGAAAGGTCCGCAAAAACATATAATTATTTTACATACACGGACTGTGAATATATAAGAAAAAGCATTAACTTCTCCTCTATTGATATTCAATGTCAGTTAGGCGGAAAAACAAGTATAATTGAACCCATAAACGCCCCCAATGACTTGGTAAAAAATAAACCAAAAATATTAAAAAATACTATTTGCTAAAAACTTCAGTTTTTGCAGAGTTAAAAAGTAATCGAAATATTAATATATGTGACCGGTGGTCAGTCGATCACGGTAACGTATAATTTGTCATTGAGAGTGACGTCCCTTTTTGTCGCCCTCCGGTGCTTCCTCCTGGTTAAGCCATTAATTTTCCAAGCGGAATAGTTTTTTCCCTGGTTACCCTACTTCTCCTTCCTGATGTTTTCAGAATTTCAAGAAGAGAGGAATAAAATCACAGTGTTCTTCAGAGTATGCGTCTCTTGTTCATGTCTAAGTGAAGAACTCAACCACGACCGTCACATATATCTGAATTGTGAATGAAACTAGACAAGCATTAACATCTCTGTGACAGATTTACATGGTTTACAAGGGGGTACATGAACAAGTGCCTTAACGGTTTGAGACACCAGAAGAGTTCCGATCGCCTTTCCTTCAATCAGCCGCTACTTACAAGGTTACAAAACTTATCCTCAAATACAAGGTTTTTCTAATCCAAATGCACCCAAATGCAACTTTTTTCGAGTTATAATAATACTTTCTACGGAATAAAAGATAGTCGTTTATATGTATCTAAGTCTTTATATTTCCTATATCAGCTATAAAATGGAAATATTAAAGAGTGAAATCAAGTAAGTTTCGTTCAACACACTGTCTTCTTCGTTCACAAACCGGCATAGCATTCTCGCCAGTTCCCGCGCTCCGCAAGAGAGTTCGTGATTTCAACGGCAAATGAAGGTTAAAGCTTACTGTTACATATCCCTGTATATTGTAATCCCAGGTAGAATCGATTATATTTAAGAACGAGTGATGGTCGTGGGAGTGCACGGATATTGTTATCAGACAGATAATCTGGAATTTGATGATGTCTGTTCTCTTGTGATGTCTTGGTAAAATGTTAGCTGGAACGAGAGAACGACACCATCTAAAACAGAATCTAGTCTACTTTCTACGTCAAGACATCGACTCTAAGATACATATAGGCCATTTTGTTTTGCACTACTTTCATTTGGTGATGACTTGCAGTGATCATGTTATATTTCCCTACCACCGCTAGATTTCCTCCCACACTATGTGACTAATGTTCCGAGAGCTGGTATAGAAGTGACTTATACTTCAACACGGCATAGAACTCCATAAAATAAACAGATAAATCTAACAATGTATTGCTTTTAATGACCAGCATCGTACTCTTAACTTGGTAATATTGTATCGGGGCCTGCATGAGGTTAAGTCACATTGGTGCTAACAAAGCACCTACCATCAAAGCCGAACAATAAATAAAGATTGGCTTAATTATACCCCTGCTCCACTAATCGCAATGAATGATGGGTAATGATCCACCGTTTCTAAACGACCTTTATGGAAACATTTTAAACTGACAAATCTGAATTTGTTCAAACCCTATAGGCAGCAGAACGAGAGTGTCCTTTTCGTCATATGCTACCCTAGCTATAGCTATGCTGCTTGAAGTTTCCTAACTCTTAGAAATAGCAGAACGATACCATGATTTGGCACTTTGTCTTCCAATATATAAAAATTACATGGCCTCACCTTGGCATAAACCATCTCGTTTTCTTCCTTAGACACTTTTGGGTTAGCCGAGCCATAAAACGACCACTCGAGGTCCATTTTCATATCAAAATCAATAATTTCTCAGCAGTACCACACACGCCTAAAAAAGGTCAAACGGATTCAACGTTATATGTTATTCAGAGGCAGGTCTTATTTCTTAAGTTTTCATAGGGCTGTACGTCGTGGGTGTAGAGCCCAGGAGGACTTAAGCCCAATAGGACATGAGCCCAATGTTATTATTTGAAATAAGGGCTCTGGGCTCCTGTCCTGTTGGGCTAATAACATTAGTTCTAAAAAGTAACTAGTGAAAAGATTGTACTGTTATTTATCATAATAAGTAAGACTTTATGGATTTACCTGTTTGCTGTTATTTATCGTTTTACATTTTTCTGTGTATAGATGTTTCGATTGCTGAATAATAAATAGTGAAAATATCATCAAGATTGTACTTTTATTTGTCATTATAGGCGTATGTCCATATTTGAAATAAGGGCTCTGGGCTCATGTCCTATTTGGGTTTATAACATTGGGTTCATTTCCTATTGGGCTTAAGTCCTCCTGGACTCCAGTCCGCACCCCGTACGTCGTATCTCTATAGACTGTACAGTTTATAAGATACGTATTCGCATCTACCCTAGCTACTGAGTCTGAAGGCTTCAATTCGTGTAATAAGGGCTCTGGGCTCATGTCCTATTGGGCTAATAACATTGGGCTCATGTCCTATTGGGCTTAAGTCGATATTTGTAGTAGGACTAAAATCTTTTTATTAGGTCAACATGCCTAAACAGTGGAAGTAACAGGAACTTTTACTGACATTTCAAGTCTATAGTCAGGGTAGAAGACAGACAAATGGACGGTTAGTAACAGATACTTGATCCGTATTTCCGTATTTTTAATTGAACCCATAAAAGTGGAAATTGAAATTACACAGTTATGTGCACTCTAACTCTGTATCTCTAAATAAAGCTTCATTGTATCATAGACTATTAGAAATACAGAACTCTTCAGCTAATGCTACCCTTAAAGTTCTGGTTCTGTTTTCATTGGGCACCGCCAACTTTGAACTATTTTACGGAAATCACAGACCATTTTAATCAGCCAGAATAACATTATTAGACATGCTTTATGGGTAATTAGACATGATTTGAAATATGTCTTGAAACGTGGTGTTCTGTGCTCTTGCGCATAAGCTGGCTGCAGTCACATTAAGTCAAGTTTGTCGGCTTCATTCGGGCTTTTTGAAAGTCACAGTTACCTATGAGTGACAATACTTGTTCAGATTTACCATAACCATTAAACGGTTTTGCGTTAAGTATGTTTATATATTTTAAATAATTGAAGGGTGAAAAATTTGCTTGCCTCCACCGGGATTCGAACTTGGGACCTTTGGGTTACATATGTTGCTAAAAAATAATCACACTGGCTCAAGGATGTCGATAATTTCTGTAATTTTAATTATGACTACACACTTCCTTGCCGAATAATTATTATCTTGTAAGATCAATATCCCCGTTGTCTCTTACATAGCTTCTTAAAAGGACAAAGGTTAATTAAGTAATCAAAAGCTATAATTTGATCACTTGACGGAGAACTGTCAATAGAAATCCCGGGAGACACAGTTCATCTAATTGCGTCACGTAGATTTTCCTAGCTCCGCTCAATGCACTCAAATTATAGCACACACAATGCTCTATAGTACCTTATAGCTGATGCTAATTTTCATAAGGCTATGGGTAAATTCTATCCTTTAACGGAAGGGAATCTTTAAGAAATCGTCCAATGAATGTTACACGTTTGTTCTCTCGATGATATTGATGTTAATGCTAAGCTCATGCCTTCCAGTTAAATCCAGGTAAAACCCTATGTCCAAGAATCGTCTTCCAGTACGATCAGTTCCGCCACAATAATTTGTAATTTTTGGGATTATTTTTTATCCCAAAAAACCGTTTACATCAACATCAAATAGTTTCCCGAAAATAAAGCGGAAATTCGTCGGACGAATTCTTTAAGTTTTCCTTCCATGACCAAGAAGGCCTTATATGGAAAGCTATAATACCATCGCTGTTTTTATGCATGTTGTAACCATCAGTTCCATCGAGTTCTTGAACACCTACTGGGACAAGTTTCAATTTAGTGACCGATGCCTGGTATCCTCGCTTATATTTTATGTTCTTTTGTTTGGTGCTCTTTCCACATGCTATCAGTTGATGAAACAACATTGAAGCAGACTTCTTCTTCTCTGTCCGTAGGCGATTATCTCACGTCAAACTCTTGATGAAATTGTGGCATATGATTTAAAAGCTATATAGTGCCGACTACCACATTAGGACTGTCACTACTGTTGGTTCGCTGTCGGTTTGATTAACGAGAAACATAGTGAAATATAAAAGCTTGATCATGGACGTATTTGGGTATTTTAACTTAACGGTTGTCGTATGCGATTAACTGTCTAGACGTGATTTAGTTAAACACAATTATAGGACGAACGTGAAAGGTAACGGATTGGTGAAGTTAAGAAAAGAACTTGTAACAAACTTGATTAGAATTAATATCAAGTAAGAGAAAATGGATGTTACCAAACCACAGGCTTGATTTTTGACGGGAGATTACATCATTCTGGCAGCAAAACCGGCTTCTCCAGGAACCGAGAACAAACGCAGTTGTAAGTTTTATGGCCAACAATTCAAAACCTAAAGCTCATTAGTTGGCTATTTTTGACAGCATTTGTAAATTGCGAAGACCCTTTATGTCTCTTTCGTGTGGGATTTTAATTGCGTGAATGTGTGTGCTGTCTATTCATGCCCCGCGGTCAGTTCCTCCCTCATCGGTTTTCTAAAGTTTAAGTTCAATTTAAAAAAAAAAAATTACAAAACACTTCCGATTTTTTTAGCAGATATGTAGTGCCAGTTGTCGGAAAATAAAACTCAGTAAAATGAAGATTTTGTTCTGTATACCAGTAAATTGGTACATAAAGAAACTAATAATATAGCGGTTCTATAATGTAGATCTCCTCAGGATCTCTGAAACACTTCTCCAATCTAAATATTTCTGAATACTGTAATGTACTGCTTTTATTTATAATTACCACTTTTAGGCTTATCTCAATCTATATTATTGGCCAGAGACCCGAGTTTAAATCCCGGTTGAGACAAGCGAAAGTTTCTTTCTCTACAATAAATACATATTATTTGTCTTCATATCAGAGGTTGATATATCTATGTTTAATGCACCTTCCAAAGACAAGGGTAAGAATGCACAAGATCAGACTACCACCTTTTCACCTTTGTCACAATTGGCTTAAATAACGTGGCAAGCATTTCATTGGTCTATTGTAAAAGCAAACAGCCAATCAGAAAGCCGTTTACAAATCACGTCTGTCGATAACAAACAAGCGTGGCGCCGCTTTCAATAAACGTTTCTAGACAATGGTTCAAAGACGTAATAAGAACGGTTTAGACAATATTTTTACAAGCTGTCTAGTATAATAAAGTCAGACAAACCTTCTTTTGAAACATTTAACAAAAAATTTAAAAGGAGCAGCTAACTGATTTTTATTCCGGCTAAATGGACGTCTAATACGTGATTTCCGAATCCAATCTTATCACATTTTGATGAATGAATGAAACGGAAACAAAATGGTTTCTTTCGGGGCATGCGAGGAGCGGATTGACTGTGCATATAAAAAAATCAAACCAGGTTCTCTTAAAATTACAGGTTATTGTAAGGCTGATTACAACCTACTAGATAAACTGGGACTATGTAATGATTTCTGCAACTGGAGAACAATGCAGTTGTGTTGAAAGTTACTTACACGTTTTATTGTCCTTTCGTTCAGTTTTAGTTTGATCAACGCAATTTTAAGCAGGTGGACTTTATCGTTAGTGCGGCGAAGAATAACTGTTGTTGATGAGTTGATGTTATTGTTGATCTTGGAATGTGAAGGAGATCTTCGTCACGTGGTGAATGAATAGAGTTTACGAAACTGATGTCTCGTGTTTATCTAAAGTTTCAGTCGACTTCAAAAATGTTACTAATACTTAATGGTTAAATAATAAATATCTGAAATGAGATCAAGTAGAGCTAATCCCAGTCAAATCTCAAATTCTCACGAATAGAACCGAATTTAAATTGTGAATCAGCTATTTATCGGTTAACGTTATTCTCGTTCATACCACTGCATTGCTACGTTCAGCTCATGTCAGAACTGATGATATGATAAGTCGGATATAACGTCAAGTCGGATATAACGTCAAGTCGGATATAACGTCGAAGCGATTATTGCTAACCAATATTCCTGAGATGTAAGGACTTGATGTTTGAATATTTTGATCTATGAAATCTTAGTTATCGGTGTATACAAGCTATCCAAACACTTACACAAATCTATCTTAGTTACCGGTGTATACAAGCTATC
>JAQQZZ010129450.1:0-28374 GCA_030265115.1 Mopalia vespertina | reverse complement strand
GTCTGACTCTCAGACACAATTTCCAAGCCTTTAAAATAGCTTCCAAAGTAGTAATTTTATGGACGAATTTTTAGGTGTTACATTGAAGATAATGATGTAGATGATTATTGGTGACATCATGTCTAAGTAAACATAATGAACTGAGATGATTTAGAATGTAATTTACCCTAATATAATTTATGTGTTTCTCCCATTTTCCAGATGTACAGCAGAAGATCAACGAACTCAATCTGCTCTATGATGATATTAAAATGACAACCCAAGACCGCAGTCAGGCGCTGGAGGAAACTCTTGATGTATCTGAGCGGTTCTGGGACGACCTTTCAAACCTAATGGGCACACTGAAGGACATCCAGGATAGTTTAGCTAATCAAGACCCTATTGCCCTGGAACCGACTATCATTCGAGAACAGCAGGAAGTCTTGGAGGTACGTGTTCAGCAAAAGTTTGGCCAGTTTGTACGATTACCTTTGAGGTGTGGGCAAACATTTAAACTTAAAATCAAAAGGTTTGGCTGTCAGTCGGAGGGAGTTTCCTGTTGCCCTGGTGCTCTTCCAGCTAAGAAACAACATGGAGCTGATCTGTTTGTGATGTCTTTGTCCTGTTTTGTCATTGTTAGCTGCCAGTGATGTCGAGGGTGGTTTCCTTCACTCATTAGGCTGGCACGCCGTCCTAGGAGTCCAATAACCTGGGGTAGTATATCGTTAAACCCCAATCAAACAAATAAACAAACCCTAATTTGTCTGTTTTTTACATATTGGGCATACCAGCACTAAGGTTGAAATGACATTAAGACCTGCCTACCCGGTGTGTTCTGAGATATTTTGGAGTATTTTGTACACATAAGTTATGTTATGAATACACCAAAAGGCCATTCAAATACTCACAGCAATTAAAATTCTATGCTATGCTTTATCACAAAACTACACATTACGGTAAGAAAATACCCCTAAAAAGGAATGATTTATACATTAGTTTATCCTAGTGTAGGCATGTCTGACCATGTAAAAAGCCAGAGAAACAATCTAATGTTAGTCTTTGATTACAGTCGCTGAAGGATGACATTGACGCGTCCCAGACTGACCTAGATGATGTCCAGGTAATTGGTAAGGATCTAATGAACCTTTGTGGAGAACCCGATCGTCCAGAGGTACAGAAGACTATCGATGATGCGGACATGGCCACAGAGGTCGTCAGTGACCAGTTCAACAAGAGGTCAAAAACACTGGAAGAGGCTCTAAACAAATCCTTGACATTCCAGGATGAACTTATGGTAATTAATTCAATTGTTTTGGGGTTGTTTTTTTTTTAGCTGTTTAGATCACACAGCAAATAGTTTTAGACTAGTCAATAATGTCGTAAGGTATTTATGTTGTGCTAATTTGTCAAAAATGGCCCCATATTTGTTTTTACTTGTTTTATCCCTTTTCTACTGGTCATGCTTTGTTGTTAAAATTTTTGTAAATGGGATATTTCACAGGTTTCTTTTGGAAGTGGTTTTAATTAAATATAGGCAGTAATATACAAAAGTGACATTATTTGCCTTTTAGATCTATATAAACTTGAATTATCTGAAATTACTTGTATTACTTTTATTGCTGAATTAACAAGAATTTATATCTACTCATATTAACAAGGAACTTAATCAAAATGCGAAAAGTTTATAAAGAATTTGACATTGCCTTGGAGACCTCCCAGTTAAGGGGCAACCTGTTTGTGATGTCCTTGTTATTTATGATTATCCACTCATAGTTTGCTACCAGTGACATTGAAGAGGGTTTTCTTCACCCACTTGGCTGGCCCGCTGTTATAAGGGTGAAACCATAATTAAACAAATCAACTGAATTGTAAATTATGTTTTCTTTTGAATAGAAAATCTTGGTATGGCTTGAAGATAAAGAAGATAGGTTGATAGGTTTGGGTCCCGTGTCTAGTGACTTTGAGATCATCAAAGTACAGTTAGACGATCTTAAGGTAATCACTATTTGTTTTTTAATTGCCTATACTTGTACTTTGTGTTAAAATTTCATTTTATGGTAGGCTACATTGTGTCTTGTTTTCGAACATGATTTGGCTGTGGTTATATCCCTCTTGCTAAAGGGCAGATTTTTTTTAAGAGTAGCAATACTTTCTTTACTTAGCACTGGGGGAAGATTAACTTTCCAACAGTTTCAAAAACATCACATTACTCTGAGCATAGTCTTATGAATCAATCCAGTCTTGGATATATTCCTTGGAAATGTGACCCACTCAGTAGACCCCATAGAGGGCCACAATACGAGAGCTGGTCAACTGGAACCTCATCTAGTAACAAAGTCTATGACGTTGTGTCATCGCCATGGTGCCACAATTAAGAGAACATGATGTCCTCTCTTTGTGACATTTTAACTGTGGGATACATCACTGGTGTCTTACAACAAATTTAACAGTTCTATAGTGGGATGTATTGTATCGGGGGTTAAGTGTTTGTATTGGGTATACAAACACTGTTATATTATGTAAAGTTCATTATAAATTAAAATGAATATTTTGACTCTCCAGGCATTGAAATTGGAAGTTGACCCCAAGCAGGTTGATATTCAGTCGCTCAATCAACAGGCTGATGAATTAGCCAAAGATTGTACCGCTGAGCAGGCAGCCGTTGTTAAAGAACCATTATCTGAAGTGAACAGACGATGGGAAGAACTGGTGGAAAATCTCGCCGACAGGAAGGTAATGTCTGCTATAAATAAACACAAGCTTTATATTATCCATCATAAATGATTCATGGTTATTGATGTACAGTATAAATTTTGCATCCTGTATTTGTCCTGTCTTGCCTTTGTTTGTTGCCAGTGGTGTCGAGGGTGGTTTCCTTCACCCATTGGGCTGGCATGCTGTCATGTGAGTGAAGTAACCTTAAGTGTGGCGTTATATGGTACCCCAATCAAACTAACAAACTTAAAAAATCTTTGTACACAGCGCAATATCCTTCATCAGGTTTTAAGGAACACTCATGTTGGACAATGCTAGTTTTTGATGCCAGGCATGTAATATAGCTAATGCTGGCAACTAGCTGAAAATGGTACAGTTGTTGTGTTTATTTATTGTTTTTCTAATTCACAGGAAAAAGACTTTAAATAGTAAAAGTAAACTAGAATCAGCTAAACTTTATTCCCAGAAGAAGAAACAAGAGAAAAAAAAAGACAGACAGGTACACCTTTCAAACAATATTTTACCATCATTTTAGAATACATCTTTAGTTGTCTCTGTAAAATTCACTCTTTTGAAACTGTCAATGCTGCTTTAGACACAGTATTCTGCAGAAACTGGATGCTATCAGAAATTTTGCTTGGCAGTAATGTTAGAGTTGACACTTACATTCTTTATATGGGATGATGTTGACCATTTAGTTAATAACTATGTCCTTGAGACCTTTACATGACACTTATTACTCAGATTCTGATATCAAATGACAAACCTCAGATTCTGATATCAAATGACAAACCTCAGATTCTGATATCAATTGACAAACCTCAGATTCTGATTTCAAATGATAAACCTCAGATTCTGATTTCAAGTGACAAACCTCAGATTCTGATATCAAATGACAAACCTCAGATTCTGATATCAAATGACAAACCTCAGACTCTGATATCAAATGACAAACCTCAGATTCTGATAACAAACAACAAACAAACAATCAAATTCTGATATCAAATGACAAACCTCAGATTCTGATATCAAATGACAAACCTCAGATTCTGATATCAAATGACAAACCTCAGATTCTGATCCAGGAACAGAACTCAAATTCTTTTATCCAATGACAATACTGTAGTTATAATATCTCCCCTCAAATTCAGATATCCAGTAACATTACTAAAATAATACATTTGTCATATCCCATGACAACCTTATTTTCTGATATTAATGGCAAAATACAAAAGCTTTACCAACTCTTCTTCAAACTGAAGAGTTTTCTTAAACAGTTTAAGATGTTTGTTCCAATTACTTCTGTTTCTCGTTATTCACAACATTTCTATTTTCTGTTACAAGGAGTTCCAAGAGAAGGAGGTGGCCAGAAATGCAGCTCATACACAATACAGACAAAAGAAATTAGAGAAACATAAAAAATTGAGTAAAAAGACTGTAAGAGGACAACCTGTGATGAAAAACCAAATCGAAGCTTTGTTAGAAAAAATTCAGAAGCAATCTTGACAAAAGACTTTAGTGTTTGTTGTTTCGTTTTCTGAAAATTATTAAAAGAGTGGCAAACAAAACTCTATGTCGGAGGGACATGAATAGAAAGGACACGGCCTGATGTAACATTTGGAATGGTTTTAAAGCTTCAAGACAATTTACAAATCTTATGCAGTATGGTTGAATGCATCCCAACTGATGAATGAAAATAACACTGTTTTTTTTTTTATCAGGACATAATGATCTCCATTATAAACTCTGGGTTAAATTAATCAGCTTTGAAGAATTTATATAAAATAGTCGTCCACGAAAAGATAAATATACAAGATAATACATGTATATATGAAAAAGACAATGATCTTTTGTTTATGAATTTCTGCCATTTCTGGCTTTATGTTTAGTGTGTTACCTAAATGGCGTATAATGAGTATCCGGGTCAGAGGTGTATAGTTTTGATCAAACTTGGCTGTGCCCCTTGATTTTACTAGTATTCAAAACCCTGTTTACACCTATCTGTCTACATTTCTGTTGAATAATTAACTGCCATCCATAGGTTTGGTTTACAAAGTTTAAAGCGTAACTCCTCTCTGCAGTAAAATGCATATATGTAAAACGGGCTTCATTTCTTGTGTTGAATTATGCTCTCTTATTTTCTAATCAAGCTATATCCATTTTATAATTGGATCTTAAACATTGGGTATTGCTTAAACTACTGTCAAATTCATCCACGCGGCCATGTCTTGCTAATCACTACACAGAAAAGCTCCACAAATATTGACCAATCAAATATCTATCTTGTCACACTTTTAATGTAAACGACATACAATGTGCATTATTGGATTGATTGATTGATTGTTGTTTTACGCCGTGCTTATATGACGGCGTTGCATGCCAACAATAATTGACACTAGCACATCCAAGATGTGAAGTATTTCCATAATGTTGGAAAGTTAATTTTCCTCAAGCGCTAAGTAAAGACAGCATTGCTACTCTTCGAACAACTGGTCTTAGTCAGAGGGCTGTACATTATTGGAAACGAGATCACAATCGCTGAGTCGTCAAACCTTAAACACTTCTATATGTCCCATATGCAAGATTTCGTTCTGAGTTTTGCAACATGGATGGGATTTGTCATGCTTTCCCGAAATAATTTTTGTTAACGTTTCTATTTAAGCTTATTTAAGAATAATTTAAACTAAGGAAGGGGACGAGGAGAGAAAACTAAATATATCGACCTGTTCTACATGTTCAATGATAAATTTGGCTTGACACGAATACTTATGGGATATGGAAATAGAACATAATAATCAGCGGTATAATGGTCGGTGACAAATCAGTCCAACAGTGACAATTGATTTCATTTGTCTGGACAGTTAGTATCGTTTTGATATATTGGCTTTATTTGCACAGGTGATTAATCTTTAACTCACACAACAGAGAAGTTAGTTAAATTGAACAAAATGTTTAGTTTGTATACACAGTATTGACACAAAATTGTAACATATAAGCCGAAATTACGTCTATACAAATATCAAAAACGTTGTGTCCCAAAACGTTAATCTGTAGACCAAAATGGCCTGCAACACCATTACACAAAGACTGAAAAGTATTGTCACACAACTGTAATGTTAAGGCCACATAAATGCTGTTACATGTATACATTCATAAAACATGTGCAGCCCTCGGCCAAAAATTTTACGACATACACGGTTTGGGAAACACTGTTTCTAAAAAAAAAATCTAGCTGATGTCAGACAGTGTTTTGTTTTTATTGCATTTAACCCTGTACTTATGTTACATATTAGTATACAGAGAACTCTTAAATCACTGATTAGGAGCTTGTCCTTTCATTATGAGGGGTTCTTTCATTTCGCCCCAACAGTTTCACATTAGAAACTTGGGGTATTATATTATTATACACTAGTGACATTATCGCACTATGAATAAATCATAAAGCGATGACGTCACTCTGTCAACACCATCCTAATCGTGACGTCAGAGCCTTTGTTTATGACTTTTACTGTTACAAGTGAACAGTAATGTGATAACTACCTGTCATTCTAGAATGCCTACATCTTTCCTCGAAAACATATGCGCGCTGTGAGCGAAAGACTTTCCAACACGATACGATGTATAACATCTCTCTATTCTAGCAACATAGAAAGCCATGTCTCCCAGCTCGTGATGTAGATTAACAGGAATTTGTCGAATACGATTGAACAAACTAAAACGCCGTTGAAATAAATTTTCCCACGACAACCAATCTGGAACCCCAGGTGCAAAATCATTATATCCTAAAAACGGCCAAAGAGTTTCTAAATCCTTCGACATGTTCTTGTGTAATTTGAGGTCTAAAAGGGTTGGTCGTTGAAGCCGTTGATGGGGGCGGTACGTGTGTGGAAGAGGAAGTTTGTGTGCAGTGAGACGTGTCTTCAAGTTTTCCACAAAACAGCTGCAAATCAACGTTGTCATGATTATGAGTAAAATAACAGCAGGAAAGACGCAAAATACGTATACATCCTGTTGCAAGCCAGATGGAAATGAACCCCTTTATTTAAGTCTATATTGAGACTAGGTAAAATATCGACGAATCAACTTGTTATTTGTGTAGATGACACTCTGCTATGGGTTCGCTGTTCTCAGATCATAATGTTTAAAACAGAAATACCTGTTGTCAATAGACATTGAAACATTTTTACAAATGTCTTTAAATATGACTAATCTTTCAACAAACGATCAAATCAAATCATCTTGTGTCGAAAGACAGTAATCGGGTACTTAGTTTCCCAAATAATAGCGACAAGCAGATCAAATATGACAGCCGCTTATTCGATGTATGGATGATGTATGGCTGTTCAAGAGGGTTCTATCTGAACACTCTTCTGGAATAAGAAAACTGGACATGTAAATCGTTTGTATAAGGTTAATCCTTCCTTCCAGATTTGCTGATACATTTGTACTCTGTAAAATATTACTTGAAAAAAGATCATCCGCCTCTACTGCGTAAAATATTATTTGAACTAAAGGAGAGCAAGTCGCATGCCGTCACCGGGTATTGAACCTGTGCAATTAGGCTGTAAGGAAAGCTCGACAGAATTAAGTCCCATCGTCCCCTTATCGTAATTTTAATTTTCAGGTATAATCTGTGTCGGATTTAGCGTACGTAAGCTTCATTGATTTGTCGAGTTTTCCATTCTCTCTCACGCAACCTTGTTAAACTGAAAATATAAAGATCACCATAGGGTCCTTTCTTACGTCAAAGCTTTTATTATTGCCTCGTTCAACTCTGTGAAAGGTAGACAGTAATTACCGCCGAGTTGGATCACTATTTAGTGGAATATGACTTAAACGTAATCCGTTAGAAGCTTTGGTGTGGTTCAAATGGCCATTTGTATGTCAGTTGTATCTCCGCACATGGTTTATGTTAACAATTTGCCATCCTATTTGTACTTTTAAGATAAAAGCTGGCGTCTAATAGACATTCCAGGCACTGATAACGGACAAATACTATGGAACAGATTTATATGGAATCTCATTGCAACCGCCGTGTTGTCGACTTGTAAATCTTGGGGGTTTTTTAAGAAGAATCTCGTGTTACTGTCATCGTTAATTCAAAAGATTGAGATTTCTACTGGAATTTCTAGTTTCGAATCACCAGTTGTCTTAGTAATGACCTACCTGTGACAGTATAAAACTAATAGCAAATATTTTTTTCTTTATCCCATTATGGCTTAAAACCTTTCTCAGTCATGTTTCATTGCTGTTTTTCTATCTTTAACGAGGAAGCCACGCTAAACCTCTTCAGGTAATATAAAGAGCCGAGTGCGATTAGATCTAATATTTGGCGAGACGGAATAACAAGCCTATTCCAGCTTTATGGTTGTCTCTTGAAACGTAAATTAGATTTTCTGCATGAAGTTAGGCTTTCCTTCTTTTGTAGACAGTCTAATGGAGTGGATAACACATGCCTTAAGTCCAACATAAAACATCTTTTTCTGTTCAGAGTAAACACAATGATTTATATCTATTTGCCTTGATATGCCATACTAAAAATCAATGCCCAAATCTGATTGATTAAACAGGATATGTGACGAAGATGTTAACAATATAATCTGGTCTATTCATGTATTACGCGATCTTATCAGATAACATCGGAGCTGAACTGCGTAATATGTAGCCAAGAGTAGTGAACTTAGGCTTTTTAAGAACTAAAGCCTTAAATATCACTTTAATAAATAGTTCAAAAATAACAATCGTTAAAACCCGACATTACACAGCTTTGTAGAGTATGCGCAATCAATGAATCACATTATGAAAAATGTACAACATTAGTTGTCTGTCTCTGTTGAACTACGTCTTTAAGTAACAACTGATTCTGATTGACTTAAATTTTCTATTGCGAAAGCGTTATCAGGTCGCTGTAAGATAGTGACTGAGCCTTTGAATCCTGTATTTTCTAGGTCACTTATTCTTTTCATTTTGAAGGCTTTCTCCATCAGAATGGTGTCTGATCCTTTCAACGCATTATTGTCGTAGGATTTCTTAAGCAGTCAGCTGGTTAAGAATCGCTGACCAAAAACTGAACGCCATAAAGGACCGCGCCAACGATAAAATGTCTGTTGATTTCATTTCTATTTGGGTCTCTGTCAATTTCTTAACACTCTCTCTAACACAGTGTAAGGTTTCGATCCTAACTTACAGATAGAACGGCAGCAAACAAGAAACGTCAACAAAGAAGGAACGTCAGACTGTTTAAACAGGTCAAGCAGTTGATACCACTCGCGAAATCGTCATCACTTCCATGCATTTTCTTCAGCTACATTCATTCAAAGAAAAGATGACTTTTGAAAAAGTGTACCGTGTAAAATTGGTCAATTAAAAGCGTATTAAGAAAATGTGTAACAAAAACAAGAAAATGTCACAAACACACATGTAACAGTTTTAAATAATATAACATTGTGCATCGCGTATGTCACTTCCGGTTTGTAATATTTTAATTACTGACTGAATTTTAACTATTTTCTTAATAAGAGGCTGTTATGTTACTCAAGTAATATTAAAAGACGGTCAATATCCATTGTAACACCTGTGAGCAGGTCTCACGGGTTTAGTAATCGTGCAGATATAGTTGTTGGTGTGCTTATTCTTGAGAGTATTTGAACCACTTGTTCGGATAATTTATATTATTATTCAAAGAACAGACAATTTGATAACCGAATAATAGATTCAGTCGATAATTTACGTTATTCAATTTAACACAACAGCTGTGGTCGTTGGTCCAGCCTTTATTGCAATAGTTATTTTCAACGTTCAGACCATGAACAAATCCGCTATTGTCAAGTTTACTTCCATTAAGACATGAAATGTAGTCAATGTTCCGACCATTGAGACGTCATTTATAGTTAAGGCTCCGATCTTTAAGACATCAGTTATATTCAAGGCGTAATGATCATGTGAAACATTTCTATCTTTGGAATTATTTTGTATACAGAATTTCTATTTCGTATTTGAAAATGAAAAAGGAATTGTAAAACACGATAAAACATCGGATATATTTGAAATAATATTAATTTCAGCTTCTGTTTATTAACACGAGAAAGTAGTCTGCTGTTAGGAGAAATAAGTCAATAAATATCCGACGGCTCTTGTAAAAATATGTGGATGTCGTTGTCAACTGCATACATCGGTATAATGGCTTTAATTGTATTGCTTGGTTTCGACGCCTATCAATCCTCTTTTGTTCGTTCGTGAAATACACCGGATTGTCCTCGAAGCACTTATTGACTTCCTCAGACAATGCGACTATACATTTTGAGAACATAAAACAGATAGTTTTGTTATGAATCCAGTGAAAATTGAAAGTGTCGTAAATAATGAAGACTTTGTTAACAGCACACAAATAAATGTAACAATATATATGTTTCTCAACGTAACTCGACTGAAATGACATCCAACATAATTCTTCCCAGACCATTTGCTCATTACTGGATTGATTATGTTCTATATTATTATACAAAGCGCGATCCTGTTTAACACACTATGTATGATAAAACTAATTTGGACCAGTGAATTGAGGGCAAGTCACCAAACCGTAATACTTCCATGTACCTGTATTCGGGTAAACGAACTGTTCCGAATTTTTTTTTTTTTTTACCCATTAATTCCTGCAATAATTCATTCCTCCTGAACATTCCCATTTAATTCAGGAATATTATTTATGGACTAAAGTATCCATTGTCTTGTCTTGCGTAAAGAAATGAAGGAGGTGGGAATGATACGCAAAATATCGATTTGGTTTAGATGTGTAATTATGAATTAAGGTTGATTTTGTAGGGGACTATAATGCTAGTTGCAGCTAGAAACAGAGATACGAAAATATAAAGACGTCTGTTTTTGGCCTATTTCTGGCTATAGAGATGTTGTTTGTTGTCTAATTGCTGGCTATTAAGACGTCGGATGGTGTCCAATGTCTGGCTATTAAGACTTCGGTTGTAGTCCAATTTCTGGTTATTTAGACATCGGTGGTTGTCCAATTTTTGGTCATAGAGACATCGGTTGTTGTCCAATTTCTGGCTATTAAGACATCGATTGTTGTCCAATTTCAGGCTATTGAGACATCGGTTGTTGTCCAGTTTCTGGCTATTAAGACATCGGTTGTTATTCAATGTCTGGTGATTTAGACATCTGTGGTTGTCAAGGTTCCGGGCTTTAAAAACACTTCACCAATACTTCGCCAATGTACTGGTCATTAAGATATCATCCATTGTGTGAAAAAGTTTTACGTCTAGAATTATTCTTTCAGGAAACTGACATGCAATAAAGCAAACAAAGGAATTTTAAAATCCAAAACAAATTAATATATTGGTAACATTACAATGGATTATACTCAGCTTCTATTGACTGCCTCGAGACGAAAGAGGCCAGCTTTTTATGAAAAATAAATCCATAAATATCCAATGGATTTGGAATAATACATAGATTACATTATCAATTGGACACATCACTGTACAGACCGTGACGGTAGTCTCGTTTTAATGGCTATAGAGCGTTTGTGAACATAGCAATACTCCGGTTCCACATAACGTAAATCGAAAGCCTTTTCTCATTATAGCATCTTATGTTTTTGACACATTTATTTATTGGATTTGTTAGGAGATTC
This sequence comes from Mopalia vespertina, assembly GCA_030265115.1. Lineage (NCBI taxonomy): Eukaryota > Metazoa > Mollusca > Polyplacophora > Chitonida > Mopaliidae > Mopalia > Mopalia vespertina. The sequence continues at coordinate 17,033 of JAQQZZ010129450.1, read as the reverse complement.
CAGATTGACTTTCTGTAGACATTCTCTGGAGAATTTCCATCGACTGTTTTGTCATACCACACAAGGATAGGAACATTGTTATAAAGAAAGACAAATTCGGAAGTTAATCTGGTGTATCCGTTGAAAGGTCATAAGGAATTGAAAACCAAAGTCTATTGTTTTAGATACATGATGATAAGAACACATCAACATATAGACTACATTTTCATTTTTGGTGCGGCTTTTTTAGCTCCGGTGTAGAGTAATTATGATTCAGGGGTTGATGTTTCAGCTTACTAAATTCTCTGATCTTAAATTTTTCTTCTAAATCATACAACAATGGAAATACCGTTCCAACATCATAAACAACAGTAACAGAAGATGTATTTAAGTAGAACTGATATATGAATAAAAGATCAAAGCAAATCATCTGGTGTTGAAAGACGGCAATCAGGTACTTAGTTTCTAGCTAAATCGCGACAAGCAGAAACAATATGACAGCCGCTTATTTAATGTATGTATGATAAATGGCTGTTTGAGAGGATTTTATCTGAACACTCTTCTGGAAGAAGGACACCGGACATGTAAATCGATTGTATGAGGTTTATCGTTTTGTCCAGATTTGTCCGTATATATGTACACCATATATTTTTACTTGGACATTTCCATCCACGTCTACTCCGAGATATATTATTTGAGCTAGAGGAGTGCAAGTCGCATGCCGTCACGGGGATTTAAACCTGCATCATAAAGCTTAACAGAAAACTCGATTGAAAAATATCCCAAACTCTCCCTACCATAGATACTCACTGGTTAAGGACAGTTTGGCTGGAGAAGCTATGCTAGCACTGGAGGAGGATTAACTGTCCTGTCCAGTTTTGTTTTAGTGTAATATGGGTAAGGTTGTCGTGGTTTGATTCCTTTACCAAATCCACATACACGCCGTTATGTGAGTGAAATAAGTACGGGGTGCAAAACCCTATTCAAACAAATCAATAATCCATTTATGTCCAATGAGTCGCATTACAATTATAGACACTGCCTGTTGTTGACTGTGAAAGAGTAAAGTACTTTTTATCCGATTATTGCTTAAAACCTTTCCCGGTCATGTTTCATTGGTGTCTTTCTATCCTTGACGAGGAAGCCACACTAAATCTCTTTGGGTAATAGGAAGAGCTGGGTGCGCTAAGAACTAGTATTTGGCGAGACGGAATAAAAAGCCTATTCCAGCTTCAAGGGTGTCTCTTGTAACGTAAATTAGATTTTCTCCATGTAGTCTAACATTCATTTGTAGACAGGCCACGTGATTCCACGTGAACCACTAAGGTGCACCATTGGCTTTATAAACATTTTCCCAAGCAAATCATCGCGTGACGTTCAAGATAAAACGTTGATTGACTGCCTGTATATGAAGATGACAAGTAACGCGAGATCTGACATGAACGTAGTGTAACCGAAAACCTTTTTTACCGTTAAGGGTAAACACAAGGATTTTTACACCATACTGTAATTACTGCACCACTTTGATTTATCAACGGGTATCTCACGACGATGCAAGGAATCAAATACATTGATTACCCGTTTTTATGCGAGTTCGGTCAAGGACCACCGAGCAAATCATTGCATTATATATAGTTGATAGTTGCAGACGTTAAGAACTTTTAAGCCTTGCCTTAATCTACCGTGAAATGCACTTATCGTATTAATAAATAATTCAAACACGTCTTTGTAGTGCGCGTGCAAATCAGCCAGCTAATCATCCAACCAAAGGACCAGCCAGCCAAACAATCAAAAGATCAAAACCCTTATCAATCAATCAATCAATCACTTGGTTAATCAGTCAATCAATCTATAATAATCAACCAGAATAGCGAAGATGAAGCAACTGCTGAATCTGATTAACTAAACTGTTATATTGATGTAGTCTCTGCATTTTAAGGTCGCTATAATATATTGCCGAGCCTGAATATATCATTCTGGGTCACTTCTTTCTTTCTTTATGAAGAATGTTTCCATTTTCTACAGTTTGGTCCTTTGAATGTCTCACTATCGGAATATTACTGATTCATTAGGCTGGTCCAGAATTGCTCACCCAAAACAAAGGTACACTAAGGACCGCACATAGGATACATTATCAGTTGATTCCATTATTTGTTTGTTTGGGTCTAGGCCAATTTCTTAACCTTTTCCCCTTTAACACAGTGTCGGAGCTTCTAAAGGGATTATTCTACAACGTTTTCTTGTTCGCTAAGTTATTGAGGATGTGTCAAGGGTTGTTTAAGTGCTAGTCTGGGAAGCTCAATGGCAGGGAATACAGAGCGTGGAGTCGTGGTCGAAAAGGATCTGTGAGTTAAGCATAGGTGCCCTTCGAATAGATCAATATAGGCAGTCAATGTTGATATTGTACATTGGTAATCACTCACAAATAAGCTGAGCTAAAGAAAGGAATCAGGTTAATTCGATTCATTGGACATTCTGAAGCATTTGAATAACGAAACTATCTTTAAGAAAAAACATCAACAAAGATGGAACGTCAACACAGAAGGAACGTCAACAAAGAAGGAAGGTCAATAAAGGACGAAGGTCAACAAAGACGGAACGTCAACAAAGGAGGGACGTCAACAAAGGAGAAAGGTAAACAAAGAAGGAACGTCAACAAAGGAGGAAGGTCATCAAAGAAGGAACGTCAACAAAGAAGGAACCTCAACAAAGAAGGAACATCAAGACCGAAAGAGCTTCAACAATTTTACATTGCAAACATACGTCATGGTTTTATGGCGATACTCATCCAATAGGAACACGCCATAAATCATATAACCAACCAACCATCATTTTTTTTATATTTCCAATTTCCAACCAAAAATTTAGATTTTGACAAGAATGTGGGTGACAAGGACTAGTCATACTCTACGGTATGACAGGTTTGCGTTTCAACTATATCCACTATGCAACTGGTACTTAGGTGCCTGTCACCATGTATGGATGCAGTGGATATGTTAAAGTCTCGGCATGTCATATATAGTAACACTGATTGATTCTAAATGCGCGCTTTGAGAGTTACCCTAAGTACTCATCGAACATATACAAATGTTACTATTAAATACGGATTTTGTGATTGTATTTATTCATTTGAGAAACGCCCCGGTATGTGACCCGAAAGCTCGTATAGTAAATGTTTGTAACGTGAAGTAGTTCAAGAGTTCGTGTTTTTGTTTTATTTATATACAATATACATATACAATTATATACAATTCATTTAATCAAATCAATGTTCTACCAACGTGCTACTACAAACTGTTTTTAACTCCGACATTAACCAATCGTTATCCGTACAGGCATTGTGGTACAAATATCTGTACCTGTTAGATTGTTTTTTCGTAGATTTAGATTTATTTTTGTATATGGACCATGTGTCTGAAATAATAAATTAGTTAATATATCCTCTGATGAAATAATACAGTTTCTCCAGGATTGTCAAAATAAGGTTAACTTTCAAATATCTTGCTGAATTGTTCTATTAATTGTTTCTAGTTCAACTCTTCATATATTCTTTGATAAGTTGCCGACAAAGTTTTTTTTTCAGTCAGCTAGTCAATCGGCCTTAGATGCAATACAAACGACTTCAATCTGCATGCCCCCAAATAACATGTTCTAATTTACCCTGATCGCCGTGACCCTGTTCGGCCACTCCTTGAGACAACCATCGAGTTTAGTCAGCGGCTAAAAACAAAATGATCGGTTTAAGGCATCGCATATCAGTGAGCGTATGTGAAGATATATGATAGTATAAAGCAAAATCCGCTGTTATAAACTACTCTCCGTACTCTTTGAAGACTTTTGTGTTGGACAGTTACCAATGATATCTGTCAGTGTGTGTCTGATACAGTCTGATCTGTTTAAGATATCTTTCTGGAAGGCTTTCATCTGGTTCACTAAGCTAGTGAAGATTGTGCTAAGAGGTGTGTAAGTGTTATCCATCGTGTCGATGGTGTATGGAAACACGGTTTGAAGTCTCATTGTCTGTCAGTTGAAAACAGAATAAAATCTTCAAAAGAGATCCAGACGGTTCATTGTTCAACCTAACCCCTCCAGGGACTATCAAACCCAGAGGAAAATCACACTATCCCCAACTATTTTTGTACTATCTAACTATGCTACTTAACTGTAGGTCAAAATACACTGCAGACTTCCAGAGAAGATCGTGTGGCAAATGTGTGTTTGTTTGGCCAGACACGTCGTACGGATGGTGATTTCATTTAAATGACGACGGATTGTGCATTTCTAACACTACCGGTCTTTAACTCAATATGGTGAAAAACAGAGAGGAAACTTTGTAAAAAAACGAAAAACAGCCCGCGATAGCCGGAATACATTGCAACGTATAGTGCTAATGGAAAAGCGATTTAACAGAATGTACAAAAAGGCATATTATACTAATCCGTATAGTCAATTAATTAATTAATGTTTCAGAATTATATAAAAGATATATTTTTGTTTGATTGCGGTTTAGCGTAGTACTCGAGGGTATCTCACTTATATGACGATGGATTGCCAATCTCATACTGTCCCTTGCTTACATACGGCGGAAATAGATAGGAAACCCCATAAAAACCCGCCGCATACTGTGACTCCCTCTTAAACCCTCGAAATAAAATTAGTACGCTGCCACGCTGACGACGAAACAGAAGCCATGGGCTCTTTTGTAATAAGATTTTTAAAAAAGTTAGGCCTTACCCCCAAATTGAAATACCGTTTGCAGCACTAGTTTTCCAACAATTATTGGAATAAACAGATAATAGTTCAAGAGCCGAGAATAAGAAATGATGGAGAGGCAATCAGTGTTAATCTTGGCAAAGAAATGTATTCTGGCATGTTCTCTGTCATCTATAATGTAGACAGAAATACGACTTCACGCCTTCACCATGACTAAACTCTGAAGACAATTGTTGTTATATCTTTTCCCGATAAAAGAGTCTATTGTCTTCCAACTAAAACAAACCACGTACATATAACGTTATCACTTAATCAGCGAACAATGTAGAGAGCATACCGCAAACTTCGAGCCAGAATGTCTACGGCCACATATCACGTTGTAAACACCTTCCAGTACTAGAAAAGGTGACCACCTGTGAACTCCGGGTGCTGTAGATATCTACGAGGGAGGGCAGTGGAATAAATTGGAATAAATTCACTCGGTCATTAAAAGAAATCCAAAATATGTGTTCATTCAAATCGCGACTGAAAGCCAATCTGATGTACTGACTCCGTGCATTGTCTGTGTGGCATGGCAGAGGAAAATTATTTAAAAATATGTATTTATCGGTATATATATATACTTACCTCTAATCACGACGAAAACTACTAAATATGGTTATATAAGTATATACCTAATTACTTTTACCAGTAGCCAATAACTATCATGTTTTACATGGATAGATCAAGCCCCCTGGGGATTTCTTCGCTCCAGAACTTACTTTTTTTTTTTGATTTGATAAAACTAATCTTTGTACTGATTTAAATTCTGTTTCTGGTGAACAAACAAAATACAAATACATACAAATGCAATCCCGTGTTTTTTAAAAAATAATATGATAATAATATATGAAAGCATTCTAGGTTAATTTTGGCGAAGAAATATGGTCTAGAATATTGATCACATTGTTTCTAATTGGTGCATTTTATTTTTATTTGTTGGCAAGACTTTATATCGATGTGGTGAATCTAGTATCAAATGTGTTATGACCCAAGTGCACATCGCCATGTGGCACATAAACTAATTAACTGAGATATAATCCAGATACGGTATTTTGAAGATCATTCATTTCGATTGAAAAACCCCGTCGGCAGAAACAAGATAAACCTGTTAAAGATGCCTGTGATGTTAAGGTAACGATTAAAGGCAACCTCTGATGCCAAGACACCCTAACGGTTATAACTTGACATTTTCCGCATCTGGTCGAGCATCTGGTCAAGCATCGACCAAAATCTCATTCGCAGACTAATGAACAAAGGTCTCCCGAAACTGGTTAATGTATCGACCTATATCCAACTCTTACTTATACGATGGAGAAATCTTTGTCAGGGACGCTTTGGTGCCAGTAGGGTGTAGGGTGCTAATAATGACGCTAGGAATTACGCGGGTGCGCTTACAAAAGCTCCTATAGGATCCCTATTGAGTCTGTTAATGTTCGGAGCGATTTTCTTTTCATTTGTTCTCAATGTCAAAAGAAATTCAAATATTTATTGTATATATTGATCCCAGCATTGATCGCCCCTTAAATTAATGGTAATCAACGAGGACAAGGGAAATGTGTATGTAGAAATCTCAGTCTGCCCTATTGAATCAATATTTTAACTTGCATGTAGCAGGGAAGTGTTTTTAAATTATAAAGCACGTTTCTCAAACTCCGTAACGTAGACCTGATGACAGCCGGTTATAGGCCAATGACAATGCCGTGCCTGGAATCTGAAATATTTATGGTTAGGCCCATTGTACTGGCTATTGGAATTCGTTGAACGATCTGAAAAACACATTCTCAGAAGCATTTAGACTAGGGGCTGCAATCTTTCGTGAGACTGGTGCGATCTGTTATTTATTTGTTGAACCATGGTTACCCATTAAGGCGCACCATTGGCATTATTATCATTTATTCTATGTTAAACATCACGTGACGTGTAAGATAACACGTTGGCTGACTGCTTGTACATTACAAGCAACGCGAGATTGTGCGAGAAAAGTCAATCGTGCACTTAAACACGTAGAAGTACGCCTACCATTTTCATTCCACCATGTCCCCAATGTATAGCATTCATAAAATTACTTGACGCCTTTATGTATTATTAGGTTAAACATCACGCGACGTTTAAGATAACACGTTGGCTGACTGTTTGTACATTACAAGCAACGCGAGATTGTGCGAGAAAAGTCATCGTGCACCGAACTCCGGTTACCGTGCTTATTATTCAAACACGTAGAAGTACGATTGCCCTTTTGCCTTCACTATGTCCTCAATGTATAGCATTCATAAAATTACTTGACACCTTTATGTATTCATTAGCTCCAATGATAGTCTTACCAAAGGACACAAATAGTGCAAATCTGAGGAATAAAATTTTATTTATTTATTTATTTATATCACCACAAAAAGTAGTACAAATCATTTATATAAATAAACACAGATAAAGTTGCGGGAATAAAGTCCAAAATAGACTTGTTCTATCCCAACGGTAATGTGGTTGTCAATTAATCATAAGCAATTGAAACGTGCAAAAGTTCAATAGACGATGAAAATGTGCATTACGAAATTGCTCAAATTTAATTAACTATTAAAGTGGTGTATTCAATCAAAAGTGCCACACTCACACGTGATTACGGCGTAGCTAACAGATGATCTTTTTAGCAAAGATTTGAAATGAGACATGGATAAAACACCTTTTAGTTCATTTGGAAGCTTGTTCCATTCCCTATAAGCGTATTTAATGACAAATTTGATCTGTAAAATGATCTATATAGGTTTACATTTGGGTTTTGGTGGGATACGCATGTATTGTGGATTGTTTGTCAAACAATTCAGGGATGTTAATTGGTAGTAAATGTGGGTGATAGATAAATTTATGAGCGAATTGGAGACAATGGAATTTATTAAGCTGAAATAATGTTAGAACTTTCATGGATTGGAATAATACTCATTTTGACTAAATTTTTCGGCTTTATTTGCAATTGTCAGCAGTGAACATGTCAACACAAATATAGAATGACCAAACAAAAATTATTCCATTAATGTTTATTAAATTCCTGTTTTATTTTTATTACAGGGACATTCTATTATACATGTTTTGATTTTCAATTAGCAGGGCTTCCAACAATAGTGACGTTTTTAGAAAAATAAAAAAATCAGATTCTCTCAAAATTAGAGACTTAATTTTTTTCCAAATTCATAATGTAAAGATCAGTTTTCTACATCAGAGAAATCCCTATATCAATATTTGAATTAGTCGATTCCTATTTTTTTGTTTGAAAGACATTTTAACGGTTTTCTCTCCTTTCACTTTTTGTACATTACTTTGAATTACTTTAAAACAATATTCAAAAATATTTTAAAAAATATTAATATATAAAACGTTGGGCGGCAAATAATACAGTAGTTTGTAATATATAATGCATTATGCAGACATATGGCCGTTGGATGCCAAATCGTCTACTGTATATATTCGCTAAAGCCGCAATTTCGCTATAATAGATTCCCGAGTCTTTCAAAACTCTACCTTCGATTACTCTATCCTATAGTCCCGTGTGACTGAGACTCTTCCCTTTGTGTGCTTTCTACAGCCCTGGCAAATTGATTTATTGTGGCTGGTACAAATATAATAAAGAGGTCGATGGCCTGGTCCGTGAGAACGTACTGCTGAAAGATAACAAGGGATAAAGGATAATTATTCATCGATACAGTTCTCTACCCATCCACCATCCGGGTGATTTGCTGAATAAATGAGGTTAGCGAACTCAAGCCTGTATAAAATAACATGATTGTTGCCGTTGTTGTTGTTGTTGTTGGGCTTGTTTGCCAATGTTTGCCAATATTATTCAAACCATATTTTAGTTTACGAAACCAACACGGATTTCTCCTCTTCATCTGCCAGTGTTATCATCCATATTTGCAAAAAGGCCAAGAGCGGTAATTAAGTCAAAGCTGCATTTCTGTATCAGGAAATAAGATAGTAGTTTGATAACACATGTAGAATCAATGGCTCTGGAATACCCCTTCTCTGACTGACGTAGATGTTGTGAACTGAGAGGTGAAGTCCGGTTAAATTTGATCCTTGTACCGTAATTATAAAGTGGATACTATATTGACGGTAGGCCTACAGCTGTAATAAAATATGTTTTGTTGATTGACATTTTTGTGTCCAAACTGCACCGAAAGTAAAGCTGTTAAAACGAAAACAACGTCAAAAAGATTTCATTTTAGAACTCCTTACCTGCACTCATATCTTACCGTTTGTATATAGTCCAAAATTGTATCTAGCAACCAGCCATTGACGTTCTCCCGCTATCTTTGTTACCTTATAATAATGCCCCTGTGTTGGTTCACAGCCATATGGTACTATGTATGTCCCATTGTCAAAATCTGTGTCGCCGAAAAAGGGTCATTGGAATCTGGTGCAAAGTAAATCTCAAACTACAACTGAAATGACTAACACCGTAGATCAAGGTTTAATGTAGCACAGCTTGTAATCTGATTTTCTAACCATAGATTCACCGAATAACAAGGTTCACCAGAGATATCAGCCCGTTCATTGACATATACCATGATTCTTTGGAAAGTTGGCGCCCGCGTCGAGGTATAGTGGTTAGCGTGTCGTTAGCGTGCAAAACATATGCACACAAGTTGTATGGTAGTATACCATTAACGTTTCTGTAGTATGTTTTCATTTATTGGAGCAAAATCAACAAAGTGAGAAATCGTTTTCTTCGGCCTTCCTTTACTTTTCCCTATATTCTCGCGTTTGTCAAAGGCGCTATTCTCTATACGTGTTTTCTACAGCTTTAACAAATTGATTATTTGGTTGATTAAAAAATAACTGCCTTGCGTACCAGAAAGAATCCATGAACGATAACAAGGGATAATCAATAGTTTTACATCGATATAGTTCCTAGCTGAATATATCATAAAATGTCAATAACGATCCTGTTACTGTTGTTCAACACTTCGATGTTTTAATTTAAATGAATCACAATTTTTCCTTTTATTGATTTACGACATTTGCTTCACTAACCAGACGTTTTTTCTGACTCAGTATTATTACATTTTACGTGGCCAATACAAACTAAGTTGAACTTCGAACATGCGATAAATTACAGTTGTAAGCAAACTCGCTATCCTAGACAATAGATTTTCCCAATAATGCCATTACCGTAGTTTGTAAATGTCTATGTTAAAATTTGAATAATCGATTGAGGCTGCACTTCTATTTATCATTCACCAGAATATCTTTAAACTCAATTGTTTGTTAGATTTGACAGTGGTTTATCATTGTTATATATAGCCAAATAATTTGATTATGCTTTTAAGATATGCCCAAACAATTACCATGTTCAACACTTTGGTTGTTTATAACACCTTTCCCGAGTAGATTTCCATGTCAGCTAATAAAATATTTCCCCTAGCGCGTCTGCCCTTTATTCTGTTGTAGTATGAGATGTTAATCTCCAAGGAAATATCTTATCTATATGTGTAGATCATTTTTGTGTCATTTAGAAAGTGAACATTAACAGTATTTCGTTATTTTCGGATAACACTTCTTAATTTGAACAGACTAGTTCAGAAAATTTGGCAGGCTGAAACCCGTTCGGGAATCGAACCCACGACCCTTAACATTAGGCACCGAATCGCCAGCAGTAAAAGCCAGCCACCTAGACCACCCAGTGAATGTCCGCTATCTACACTCCAGCTGACTAACCTTCTATTTTTGTAGAAGGCCGGTTTGTAGACAGTGTTATCCCAAAATTACAAAAATACTGCATCATTGTTTCTTGTTTAAGTGGCATGTACAAGACGACGGATTTAACATAACACAAGGTTATATGCAACACAACTTCTGGTTTATTATAGGTGCAACGTGTCAATGTTTATTCAGACATGATTTTCAAGTACTAGTATATATATGATCGACAAGTGTAAAATAAACTATATATATATATACAATTTTTTCTCTCTTCATTTATTCAAAATATATATACAATTTTCTAGCATGACATTAACGTATACATTTATGAGCTTGTGCTAGGTCATAGCTTGAGGTGCAATAGAGTAGTTGTGATGAAGGCGTTGATTTCTTACAGGGTTGTAAAACATTTAGATGCAGAAGGTGTGAAAATAGTATAGAAAGAGTGTTGGAGGTAAACATCAGGCTTAGCTACTTGTGTATGTGAGGAATGTGCTTTTTATCACGCTAGGACATTGTTATATATACATAATTTGTTTCCACCCATTAACCATATATGCTTCAGCGGTTTTGGTTTTCCGTGTCTGTCGCAGTCGATCTATTATCGCTCGCTCTCTAACACAGTGTCTGGTGCTTGAAAAGAACCACCCTTCGATGTTTAAAGGTTCGTTTAGCTATTGAAGATGTGTCAAGAGTTCCTCTTAGTGTTTACAATGTAAACTGGAAACAGGGAACACTGATCGTGGTTTCCTTGATTCTATTTCGATAAAGATAGTGGCCCTTTTCACAGAGTGGCATTTGTCCTGAGATGTTTTTGTTTGTTGCCAGTGGTGTCGAGGGTGGCTTCATTCACCCATTGGGTTGGTACACCGTTATGTGAATGAACTAACCTTAAGTATGCAGTTAAACCCCAATCAAACAAATTAACAAACAAACAAACAAACGTACGATGGGCGCAACTGACATGCAGACACTCTGTCTTACTTTTTGCGTTAACGTTAGCGCAGATCTCTTTGTGAAATGGCAGCAGAACACATTAAAAATGCGAATTCGACCAGGAGCTAATAAACACAGTCTTTATGTTGCCGTGGTGCTCCCACAGCTAGACGGCAACAGGGAGCTGATATGTTTGTGATGTATTTGTATTGCGTCTTGTAATTGTCCTGTATTTGTCCCGTTTTGTGTTTGTTGCGTGTTCCCAGTGGCGTGTCGGTAGGTTTCCTTTGCACATTGGGCTTGCATGCTTTCAAGTGACTGAGATAATCTTAAATACGGCATTAAACCCCAATCAAACAAACCAACGCTCCCGTTGGTACGTTTTAGGAGTCACTCGAAAATAAGCTGGTTTGAAGAAGAGATCCGCGTTACTGGATCCAATGGGCTGACAACTGAAGACGGTTCGTCATCACCTGCTTCGCGACATAAGAGGTGAAACATGGCGCGATCTACGAAATTGCTCAAGGGCCCTGTGGCAGCCTATTTTCCGAATTCATTCGTATTTAGCACATAATAAAACTAGTTCCACTGTTGTTGTTTGTTTTTCAAACTTATTTAACATGTTTGTTTTCATTCGTATAGAGGAAGTTGATCCTTGAACAAACGTGTCTGCCAATTCACAAAATTTTGCCTGACAGTTCAGAATCTCAAGTATTTTTTATAGTTGATTCGAATATTATATTTGCACTAAAATAAAACAACATTTTTAATCCTTTGCTTGCATCAAAACGCCCACATACTGAGTCCACAATGCTTGTCGCTTGTTTAAGAAAATAGTCCCCGTGGTGCTACAGTCTGATATGCTGAAGACATCGTTCAGGAAAGTTCTTGCTCTCATTCCCTCAGTTAAGGGCCGTGTGAGTGGTGATGGTGGTGTCGCCCGATGTAAGGGAACACAGCGTCAAGTCTTCTTGTCCGTCAAAAAATATCCGCATAAAATCTTAACAAGAGATAGAAACTGTTTATCGCCTCAACATACATCGATTCGTATTTACGAGGAGGATGTTTCCTTGGGCTTTTCGGTGATTTGGGGATTGGTATCAGGATTGGGGATTACATATAGCCATAGTTAAACTGAGACTATGGATTAAGAAGCGCTTACAATGAAGTCCAATGGCGCTAAAGCTGTTTTGTGATTTGTGCCAGAATCATCGCATTCATCATCGCAAATGGCATTTAAACTGGGGAAAATGGCAAGGCACATGCCGTTTTATTTTACCTTATACCTGCTTTATCGGAGCAGGCACCCCAGGTAAACGTGCAACTCGGAACAACGGCAACGTGTACGTCTTTTACGTTTTTCATCATCAACGACAGAGACGCAAATGTAGCCGTGCATCGTCTCCCTAATAACAAACATTGAAATAAGCCTAAATTATCTCTTTTACGTAGAGACAGTCTAGAGTAAAACATACATACAATTAACACAATGGTTTTTAAAAAGGCTTTTCTTGTCAAAAGATCCTTTGTTTCAATGTTGACCTAGATGGGTAAGGAAAAAGGAACTTATCGATTGGTACACCAAAACATATTGTACAAAGTATGAAACAAATGCTGACGGTTCGGTTGCATCTGGGAAAGGTTCATGCTTTAAGAACGATGAAAACTGAAGACTGTACTTATGGCATTGTTTTTTCGGATGTAATGAAATTTGGTCTAAAAAACTATGACCATAAGAGCTAAGTTATATCTCAGGGAAACCAAGCAATGCGGAAGATATACTTATCAGGGGAGATGTAATCCAGATGCGATATTGTGGATATGTTACAAGACAAGGATAGACAGCAACCCGTTTATTTTGATTTAAGGCATTCTTGATGAAACAGATAAACGTATTAAGAATTTATTAACAAAAGTAACGTGAGACGTCATGCGACGTGGAAATTAACGCAAGAAGCTTAATAACTTTACAGCAATCGTTCTTTAAGCCAAGCTTGATGGACTGTAAAATATAGATTGATTGAACGCTCGATGTTTAACGCTGTGCTAACGGGTATTTTAGTTATACGACAGCGGAATATTCCAAAAACAATTCAAACTAGCACAACCATAAAATGTCAATGTGTTGATAATGTTGAAAAGTTCATCTTCCTCCAGTGCTAAGTAAAAACAGAATAGTTACTCTCCCAACCAACTACGCTTAGCCATAGTGCCAAATATTGAGACTTAAGACAGTTATATGCAAGCAGTACACCACATATATGGTATACATGTTATACTCAATGTTCTGCAGTACATCTACAGTGTATGAGCGACATCGATATTCAAGTTTCCGACTTTGTTTAACATTTTCTCTAGTTTGATGTGATTGGAGACGTGTTCTTTTCCATGTGTTATTCTTTCAGCTAAAGGAAACTGATTTAGAGTAGCTGCTTCAAATATAACAAGGAACTATATCGCTTTGCCCGTTTGAACATACCAGAAAAAATTAACAAAAGATACAGGCTAATTTCTCATTGAGACAGTTTACATCCGTGGCAGACAAACTTCCCGAGCGATTTATCGTATACATGTGTGTGAGGCAAGCGAACATTTGTTGATGTTGCAAAACTTAGATTATGTGTATATCACGTCGTTTAAACTAATTATAATACAGACAAGAAATTCCTGATCAACAAAATATAGTTTCTCTTGAAATCAATTATCTTTTGTGCAGATGGAACTGCAGCAAAATACGTTTACCACCTCATCACCACTGGAGAGCCCTTTGCTGTTGTAATAAATCCCCCCCACCCCCATTACTGACAAATATACTATTTGTTTTTCTTTCGCATATATAAAGTACGTGACCCATACATTCAAAGAAAATATACAATAAATGAAGTTATTCAAATTTTAATCTAACAAATAGATTTTCTCAATGTATATTTTATAACATAGACAGATATGGAAATCGGGCGATGATATTGGTAAAGAAAACTGACCAGAAAAATGAAAGCCTTGGGATTTCAACGTCTCTTTTGAAAGAAGAGAGATGCTATAGTAATACTGAATACATAATTGAATAACTGTTTATTGACATTCTAAGAAACGACATCTTAAATGCAGCGTTCAGCCTTTCTTTGTTGTTGTTTCAAGAGAATTATCTCCTTTAGCTTCCATATTGAAAGAACAGTGATACTATAGTAACACTGAACTCATAACAAATAATAGACATTCTAAGAAAAATGTACTATAACCAGAGTTAGGCCTTTATTTGTTTTCCTTCAACACAGTACTCTCCTTTAATACCATTATTTGCATAAAACATTTATATATTCAAGTAACGTTCATCATTTCTTAAATGGCACTCATATTGTCAATCATATACTCTTCACAACACGGCCATATAAGTGAAATAACCTTAAGTACCTTGGTATACGCTAATAAAATAAACATATCGATGATGAAAATTTTCAGTCCAAAAAAAGAATTGGAAACCTTTTACCAACCTTATACTTATGAATTGTATCAGTCCAACTAAATCAAAGATTGGATTGTTTTTATAAAACCAGATTGAATTGTGCGTTAGGAAGTTTTTGCGTGATATTATTTGATTGTTGTTTGTGGTATTTTATTAAAATAAAATAAACCAAAAACGCAAAAAAAAAAAAATCAAAAAATCAAAACTCAACTCCTGACTGAGCGCGAATATAAGTGAGCGCAAATGTAACTGATCGCGAATGTAACTTAGGGCGAATATAACTGAGCGCAAATAGAACTCAGTGCAAATAGAACTGAGCGCGAATATAACTGAGCGCGAATGTAACTGAGCGCGAATATAACTGAGCGCGAATATAACTGAGCGTGAATGTAACTGAGCGCTAATATATAACTGAGCGCGAATGTAACTGAGCGCGAATGTAACTGAGCGCTAATATATAACTGAGCGCGAATGTAACTGAGCGCAAATGTAACTGAGCGCTAATATATAACTGAGCGCGAATGTAACTGAGCGCTAATATAACTGAGTGTGAGTCAGAAGCCGTATCCCTTATTCTTCATTACTGACAAGCAAACGATACTAAGCGTGATTTGCACAGCGTGTTGGTGTATTAAGAGACACACATGAGTTTATGGGAATGTTTTAAGCAGATGGCGTTAATGTTAAGACAGTAGTTATAAATCCAGTTCGTTTCACGAGGTTTCTATGACAGCTGACGATATACGTGGGTAATTTACGAAACAAAGGTATCATTGTACACATGTTTTACTAACATGTGGTGAAGATTCTGTAAATCTGTTTAGCTTTTGTTAACACCTGTTTGGAGATGCTGCAGTTTTCCAAACACCTGTTTATGAAGGCGTTCTCCGCCAGGATTTGGCATCAGCGGAATCATTTGTTATGAGTATTGATCGTTGAGTATTGTGACATGTTCTGTGTGTGTTGTTCATTCAGATCCCATGAAGGGTGGTGGAAGGGAGTGGAATATAGTCATCACTCTTCATCAATAATATCTCAACTGAATCATAAAAGAGTTCAGTATAGATGTGTAACTCATCGTGATGAGTGGACTGGTTAACTATGTTCTTCTATGCTAACAAAAACAGTGACTGGATATTTAGATAGATACGTAAAGTCTGGAACGATACACTTTTGTTTCTTCTCTGTGTTTATAAATAAATATATATATTCTGCTGTGAGCATACGTAGTTCAGACTAGCCCTGCTGGCCAGAAACCCTTGGTTGATTTCACAATTTGTTTGTCTTATTATATTTACACCAGTGAAGCTCAGTCTGTTAGAGCGCTGATCCTACTAGTCAAAAACAAGAGTTCGAATCCCGGGGGAGATAGGAAGAATCTGTTTGTTCTCTATAATACAAATATATACACCCGAACAACATAAAACATATTTGTGGGTAATTTCGCAACAAAATTACACTACACTCCCTTTGTCTGTGTTTTCCTTATAAAGTGATTTTCAGCCTTTATCTGGTTGGAAATTCTTGATCCTTCCACCGTCAGAATGTGTAGCTTAATTTGTTAGAGCGCTGGTAATGCTGTTCAGAGGCCAGAGTTCGAATCCCGGTGGAGGCAATCAATATGGGTTTTTTTCTCTACAATAAAAATATTTCAGAACAATATTCTCACAATTACTCCAACGATAAATATAATTTCGTATTTTATCAGAAAAGTACAATTATTATAACACTGTGCCAGGTTGGAAGCTTGGGTTCGAACTCAAGCTGACACATATAGATGTTTTCCGTCTCTACAGTTATTATGTTATGTTGTGCGTCGTTGACTTTAAAATTAAAAGTATTTTGCACAGAAATTTCCAGTTTCTCCTCAGTCTTGTATGACTCCGGATTTAATTTTGGCTTCACACACCACAACACAGCTTCCTAACATTGTACCAGTAAGAGTCTGAAGATATTGTGGGTGACTAAAGTCAGCAGTTGTCATACACTCACTCATCACCCTGAAGCTCGCTGCCTTTTGCGTCAGTCTGTAAAGCTTTCGCTACAGTAACGGATCAATGGTTACGCTATAACGTCCACTTCAGACACACGATCCTTGTATCTCGTTTACACAGGGATCTCTTACCTGTGTTATACATCCCATTGGCAGCCGTAAATAGTATTATTATGAGAAACTCGTGGCTGTAAACAAGACAGGTGATATTTGAAG
>JAQQZZ010129449.1:19021-46473 GCA_030265115.1 Mopalia vespertina | reverse complement strand
CCATTGACGTTAGCTGATTTGGGACAAATGTTGCTTGAGACATGGAACAACATTCCCCAAGCATTCTTCAATCGCTTTGTGTCGTCTATGCGTCGTCGTTGTCAGGCCTGCATCAACGTCAATGGTGGACACACATGATATTGAATTTGTGAACTGACATTTGACACCACGTCTCTTCGAGGGCGTGTCATTATGCCTAGTGTCAAATCATCCAGATTTCGAGATTATCCTGTCAACAGTTAAACAGTGATTAATCAGAATACCAAATATCATGTTCTTATCTTCATTCATTAGAACATGGCATCACTGCAGTTACTTTATTCCAGTAGTATATGTAGTTATATTGTATTACATAGAAAGAAGGATTGTACGTTACTCAGTACTTAGGTGCGGCTGATGGCACCCTAATACATGAAAAGTAAGGGTTGTAACGTGTACTGGGCGACCTGAGTGCAAACATCGGAGTGGTCATTCGTATGCTAATAACATGGGTTGATGTCGTGTCAAAAAAGGATTGAGAGGTGCACACTCGGATTGGGCTGTTGACCAATGGGAATGCTGGATTCAGATGTACTCGGTGACCTGAGCGCTGTGATCTGGGTCATTTGGACTAGCGTTTGCTATTACATAATAAGGAAGGGTTGTTACTGATTGAAGAAGGGTTGTACCTAGTGCTCTATTGGAGGGGGGACGGACTTTCCGTGATGCTTTGGTCGCCGATGTTTGGAAATCTAGGTCATTTTGGCTGGCATTTGCTATTAAGGAAGGGTGTAGTCGGAAGCGGATAGGTAGCACTGCAGTACTGAATAAGGAAGGATTGACGCTTCTGCTGTCAAGGGGTTGTTGGTATCTTCCCGTTAAGCTTTGCACGCGGCGCACTCTCGCGAGAGTTGACGAGATTTGACATGGAGTATATGGGATCACAACAATGACATCAGGAGTTATCTCCCTTAGTTCACCCTCACCAACATGGCCGTAACAGCATGTGACAGCCTGTCACGCTAGGACGAGAGTACTCGTCTCTTTTACGACCGCACGGCACTGGACAGCGGTGGCGACGGCAGAGAGTGAGCAATGCCAGCGGATTGGCCTTTCAATCCGCCCGCATGTGCCACGACGGCGTGCTGCGGCGTCATGCGTCGTTACGACGGCGATCAGCGCGTAACGTCTGCGTTCAGCGGAGTCACCACGGCGTTCTGCGGCGTCATGTGGTCATTGGCGGCGTCAAGACACCGACACAACGCCGCAAGTGCAATGATGCCACGGCACCTTATGAGCCACAACGGCATACCTCGGCGTCACGAATCCGTTCTGCAGCGTATAGCGGAAGGTAAACGACGGAGAACGGCCGACGTGTTACGACGGCGTCGACGGGTGTTATGTGGGTCATGATGAAGACAACGAGAACAAATCATACCTTGATGAATTGTAATTTTGTTGGTGAAATTACATGGGAAAAGTCGAATGGCTGGCTTGTAACAGTTTGTCCGATTAAATCACACGGCATTGCCCGAGTCGCTGAGGTTTACTGGTTTTCGTTGTCGGTGATCTGCATGGGGTATTTATCCGTACAGCCTTACTTCTCAGTATATAGAATCCGGTTTCAAATTTAGCCAGTGCGGAGATATTCGTCGCGGATCGCCATACGAATGTCGGGTACGATGGTTTCGTAGGCTTTTTGCATGGAGCTGTGTCCAATTCAGCAACTACTGCGTCGATAATTGTATCGTCAAAGCTTTCACCTATGTCATTCCAGACATCAGCGGACGGGGCGTCGTCATCTCTGTCGTGTCCTCTTTCGTCATCGCTGCTCTCGTTCGATCAGAAGACACCGATGGGTCGTCCTTTTCAGGCTTAAGGTCTTCCTCTTCGTCTGCTTCTTCAACAGCATCATGAACGCCACTGTTATCATATTCTTCTTTGCTTTATTCGGGATGTTTGATTAATTTATGATGCAAAATGTCGTATTTTCTAGAAAAACGACGTTCCCCAAATTCGCACACAAAAGACATCATCCTTGTTCGGCTGCAGATCAACAACTGAGGCAACGGAAGGACTTACCTACGTAACCTTCCACGTTGGGCGCCATCGACGCCGCAGAACGTCGTCGTGACGGAGCTGATCGCCGTCGTGACGGCGTTGTAGCGCCACACGACGCCGCCGCATGCCGTCGTTGTACATGCGGACAGGCGGGCGGGTGTGCGAGTTGAAAGACCACCCTGTCTCCACGACCCACCCCTGCGGGATGGGACGCCGCCGCCGCTGTCTGGTGCGGTGCGGTCGTGAAAGAGATGAGGACCCTCGTCCGAGAGTGACAGACTGTCACATGCTGTGACGGCCACGTTGTTGAGGTGAGCTAAGGGCGATAACTCCTGGCGTTATTGTTGTGATCCCGCAGCACTCCATGTCAAATATCTTCAACTCCGCGAGTCCGCCGCGTGCAAAGCTTCGCGCGAAGATACCCGCCACCCCATGACCGCACTAGGGTCAGCACTTCCTTATTCAGTAGTGCAGTGCTACCCATCCGCTTCCCACTGCATGTTAAGTAACAACTCTTCCTTTTTATGTAATGCAAATGTTATCCCAAATGGCCTAGAATTCCCCCGAATCGGCGCGCAAAGCATCACGGGAAGTCGGCCACACAACCCCATGACAGCACTAGGTACAACTCTTGCTACACACCAGCACCTTAGTACTTAATTAATGTACAGCCCTTACTTATCATGTACTAAGTTTCAATCAGCCGCACCGTAGTACTAAATAACGTACATTCCTTCTTTGTATGTAATAAAATATTACAAATATATTAATTTTTTTGTCTTTTTTTACTGCTGGGAGCTTTTCTGCTGCTGGCGATTCGGTTCCTAACTCTGAGGGTCGTGGGTTCGATTCACGTAATCTGTTCAACCTTATTAAGTGGTATCCCAAAATAACGAAAATACTGAAAATATTACTACATTAATAGTATGGGGTAGCCTCTATGTAGTAACGGTTTAGTATTTGATAACGCAACAGCCTTCCTTATTATGTAATAGCAAATACGACTTGAGTTGCCCTTCCTATACTACTACTGTGCATTGAAATTTATAAAGCGGTAAATGGGATTTCTCCTTGATATGTTCAATCATTGTTTAAAGTGAAAGATATAATGTACAATTTAAGAGGACACGCAAATCAGGAAGTACCGCGTGTAGAAACTACTAAATATGGCCTCAATTCTTTAACTTATATGGGATATGTCTTGTGGAACACACTACCAGATGTTATAAGAAAAGCTCCCAGCCTCACTGCTTTAAGAGAAGAATGGGAAAGTGGACAGGATGGTACCTCCTATATTATTTTTGTGTTTGTCCGTAAGCGTGTATGTACGTGCAAATACAGATACCGGGCCAAATGGTCGAATACGTAATATTTAAGCATGTATATGTATAAGTGGTAGTTGATTTATAAGACAACCAAATTGATGTTTTAAGTTGTACAGATTTCTCTTTTATTTCTCAATCTAATTCTCAATGCGTACAAAAAAAAATTATTTGTAAATTACTACATAGAAAGGAAACAAAACAAGCATTATACGCAAAGCTAGAATTGTAAATGCAGTTTAATATGCTGATAATTGTAGAAGAAGAAAAAAAAATTATCTTGGGTTGAAACATAATTTTATAGAAACATAATAATTTTATAAACTTATTCTATGTGATGTATTGAATAAAATGTCACCTGTTTATCATTGCACATGCACGTAGTCGGTGACAATAGCCTCTTGTAAGCTAAGGTTTTTTGTTTTTATGTATCAAGCCGACTCTAAATTAAATACTATCTTATCTTATCTTAACACTACATGTTTTACTACTTGATAACGAACAACCTTTACTATAACGAACAACCTTTACTTATTCAGTCGTGGCGGTCATTCCACATCGCAACCGCCGCCTCGCTTCACACTTTTCACAAAGAACCACCCTACCTTTTCATGTAAAGAGGTGCTGTGTCAGCCGCTCTATACTATCGTCTTGATGAATAAAGCACAATCATTACGTATCATGTAGTGGGGAGCTGGTCACAAGCTCCTCCCCTCCCACTACTGAATTTACTGTCCATGTTCATGAATGGCAATCGTATAAATATATTGGGGTCCTCATTTACATCACGATTTTGGTTGCTGGATGGTTCTAAACACTCATTAATTATGTTATTGCTTATGAAGTGGGGAAATCTATTCTATGAAGCAAACAGTTTTATGCTTTAGAATTCGGTTTTCCATGACTTTTCATTAATTATATAAATTTTCAACCAGGAAATCACACGACAGGATGAATACAATCACTAATCAACAAAGCTTACCAGTCCTTCACTTCTTCGAGTCGAACTCATAAGCATAAAGCTGTTTGCTTCATGGAATGGATTTCTCTACTTCATAAGTATTTTCATTATTGTATAGAACCATCCGGCAACCAAAACCATGATGAAAATAAGGGCCCCAACAAAGCTAAGCAAATATGTACCAGTCCTTCACTTCTTCAAGTCAAACTCATAAGCATAAAGCTGTTGGCTTCATGAAATGGATTTCTCTACTTCATAGGTAATAACAGAATCAATAAGTGTTTAGAACCATCCAGCAACCAAAATCGTGATGTAAATGAGGACCCAAAATATTTATACGATTGCCATTCATTGGAAAATATAGACAGGAAAGTTTACGCCACACCATTAAGACAATTAAGAAAACTAGATCACGGTTCAATTTGTGTATTGTTCTACAACACAATATTATAGATAGATAGTGCATTGATAGACGTTGAGCCCATTAATCGCCTCGCCAATTCCATACATAGAATGACTGGTATGCAAATCAATAAAACATTTAAATAAACAGTTTTCAATCTTAACAAAGATATAACTTAAAGAAGGGAAGCAATCAAACTACTTCTATGATTTATTATAGTTTTGTTAAATACATTGTAACTGTAAATCTTGTTGACGCTTAATATGTTTATTTTTTAGGTTAAAGTGTTTACTTTTCAGTTATTATGTTTAGTAAAACGTTTAAATGTTAAACAGTATGTTTATTCTGCGTATTGTTATGTGTTAAGGTCTTCTATATAAACATAACGTTTTATTTTGGTTCTATATATACAAGGTCCCGGGGACCGTTCCACAAAGCCATCTTTGCCTAAGTTCATCTTAATTGCCATGGCGACCAGTACTGGAGGTATTGTATCGCCATGGTGCTTAAGATCAACTATGCTAAGATCGCTTTGTGGAACAGTCTTCAGGTTTAAACGTTATGTTTAATTTTGGCGTATGTTATGATCACATGACAGCCATTTTCAGCAACGTCTGCAAAGCAAAGTGAGCTGATATGGATGGATGAAGACGGTTAGGTGAGTATGTTCCACGTTATTTCCAGTTTTATTACAAATAGCGTTTGTCTTAAATTATAGTAAATCTAGTAAGTGTCGACGTTGACAGCAGCAACGCGCAACAGTATAGTAAATTCAGACAAACATTTTTAATATGGCGCGATAACAACAAAAACTACGTTCATTTAGCAACAGGCTTAATTTTAGTAGTCCCAGAACACTTTGAGGCCCGCGGCCGTGGCTTAATAGTAAGCGAGCCAATCCTACTTCGATGTACTGTTCACAGGATCGGGTCCGTCTGTCGACCCTCAGGTATATGAGTGAGTCACATGATGTGGCCCCGGTAATCGCGGGGGTAGTTTTTACGAGATTTATTCCCGGTTTTCCATCGTAATTGGAACAGTGTCGAGTGGACAATACGTCGTCAGATAAGTGAAATACCCTTGTGTATAGATTAAACCCCAATAAAACAAACAAACAAACAAACAAAAAGTACATATTGATATGTTTGTTAATTAAACAGTGTATATGTCCCTTTGAATTAAATATGCCAATTATATTTGTTACAGTCTGCAATCAGATATTCCGGGTACTTAACTGAGACACCACAAAGGTGCAGTGATCCCTTGTCCTGGACATCTCCGATAGCGAATCTTACACAGAGCACATTTATTCAGGCAACCCTAAAGGCCAATGCAATATACAGCAGCCTATATCCTTACTATATTTCTGTAGAGCACTTGAACTCTCACTCAAGCTAGAGTTACGCTGCGATATATATTGTTTTGGGGTTTATAGTAATAGGCTTGATTAAATTGAAATAATACAGAAAATAGAGATCAGCAAATAATGGGATGAGCCTTTATAACATACTTAAAACCCGATTTGATAACGTATTGTTGCTTTTTACTGAAACTGGCTGAAATCATATCTTATTTGATCAATCTTAAATTGCAATCTAGCGGGAATAATTTGATCAGGTGATATAATTATAATGCCTTTGTTGTGACAGGAGGCGATTCACCAGATGATGTGTGGCGATAAGACGGGATTGTTCTTTACAAAAATACACACCATGTGGGAATCTTAGACAGTTTATGCTAGAATTTGGACAACGTTAATCAGTCTTCTCCATAAGGCAATTATCAGTCTGGTAACCCTCCCCCATTTCAATGAACAAATTTTTTTCCAGAAAGTGTGATTTTGATACTCCATTCAAGTTATGGAAATATCTTTTTACATGAATTTAAGGGATACCAATACCTCCAAAACAATTACAAGGAGCTTTCAATGTATTTATATTGATATCTCAGTAACAAAAATAGCTCAGATTGATTACATTTTTTATAGTACGATAGAAGTAATCATGCACTTCCACGAACCTATTTGAGAGAATATATGAGCAAAAGTATGTTTTGTTAACAGAGATTCGTCCTTTAAGTCAATAAACAAGAGATTTTTAATAATGCTTGTAAAAATATTTATTTCCTTCAGCAAATAAGATTTTATTGCATTACTTATTTATTTACACTTGGTGTTTAGCTTTCTATAACTATAACGAAAAAAAGGTGTATATTTACGACAAGTGAAAGGACTCCTATTTCCAATGAAATGTAGTCATGCTAACTAGTGTCAATATTTCTTTATTTATCTTTTGCTTGGACATAATCCATTTAATTCGGTTTTTGTTCTTCTGTTTTTGGACTTTGTGTGATTGCATCCTTTATTTTACCGTTTTGTCATTATCTTGTTGATATTTATATAGGGACATGAAAACAGCAATATAAGAAACTAGTTAAAATGACTAATCCCTTTCACTGTAAAGAAAGATTCTGTTTAAATGACGTTTTTAATTTCGAATGTGCACAACATAAAGCTTGGTTTATGGAAAATACATCTGTAATAATTATATCAGCTACAAGTTGTGGTGTAAGTAATACTATAACATTGTGTTTAAAAACTATAAACATTGTGTATTATGAAATTAAAGTCATTGTTTTTTGTATTTTAAAACAAAGTGTTTGCTTACGTAAACATTATGTTTATATATATCTTATAAATACATTATTGTGTTTAAAAAGTGTTACAGTTTCGGGTTTATTATTGCGTATATTCGTACATGGTTGTTGATTGATTGACGCTAGAACCCGACAGAATCTTCAAGCTTTCGCTTTCGTTTTCGCATAGCGAAATAATCTTGCGTCTTACAATTCGATGAGCTTAGTAATAATTTAAATTTATGAGCGGTTGGACACTATTTGTATGCTGGGAGGTATTTCTGTCCTATTTCATTATAAACCGGAAAGACTAATACGAAATGGTATTCGTTCTCCACCTTGTTCAATTCTCCACCGTGTACAATTCTTGCAGATTTTGTCTCGTCTTGACATTGATGTATATCTGCCCCTCTCAAGTTCTAACATATGTGATACACATCGAATAGCAGTTAATTCTCGAAGGTTTGCTACACCCAAAGTTTTCTATGTTACTTTTTGGAATTCATAGCGCTTTATACTGCTTGTAGCTATCTGGAATACTGGATTCTTGTAGTTTACCTTGCCATTGTATTTTACCTTGAAATATGATTATTTCCTTTGCCGGAGAAATACCCAAAATCCCGCCGGAATACAGTTGCTTTGTTGTTTCCAAATTTGAATGCATGTCTTGTTTATGGTTCTTCAGACTTGTGACTTTGTCTTCTTAAATAAAGAATCTCGCTGACTATACTAAGTGTTAATGCCTAGATTGTCCTAATGTTAGGTAGACAGTTATTAGACTAGCTTAATCTGTGTTGATTCAAAGACTTTCTGATGTACAGGTAAACATATATAAGACGATGAAACAATATTTGTGTCGTTTAAAAAGTGAATATCACGAGTGTTTCCGTTATTTTGGGAGCACACGTTATAACATAAACATATTTTAGTTCATAAAATTTGCAGACGGAGAGCCGAGAAGGCAGAGAGACCACGACCCTAAGAGTGACGCCTCAATTTGCCAGCAGTAGGCCTACATGCCGGCCATTTTACATTTACGCGGATGCCCCTCTCTGAGTTACCTCATTCAGACTGGCGTGGGTTCGATTCCCGGACGGGTATCAATCTGCTAGTTTTATGAACTAGAACCTGTTCAAAGTAAGTAATTGTATTACAAGAAACGAAAACACTGATTATATTGGACGACTTGAACATTGACTTTAATCCACGATCGAGTTGAGGGCGAGATTTTCTAACGAATATATAAGGGAACCCATAAATGTGAAACCAACACTTAATGTAAAAAAGTAACGAATTAAGCTATGTGTAAAATAATGTAAATAAAACGTACTTGACAAAGGGAAACAATAAAACCTATTTGGATAATAATGGTCTTCCTTCACAACTGAAATCCTAAACATTGATCATAAATAATGCAACCCTAAGATTAGATTTGATTTTGGATAAAGTAAATTAAGAGATGTAAAACTGAATCGTATCGCAAATATATTGTAAATTTCTATAAGGCCTACATTTAATCAAACATGGATTCCATAAACATGTGTCTTATCTGAAAGGGCGGAGTCAAGCCTCGCTATGACCTCAGTCAGCCCAGTCTTATCAGTTGAGGTAGGAAGCGTGTATGTGATGACGTCATCTATTTGTTTAGAACTGTTCAGGTCAGCTGGATTAAGATGGCAGATTTCTGATATGATAGAGATTTACCTCTGAACAGATATAACACATATGTCTCCATATGTAGTAAAGTCTCAAGAAGCTGGGAGTGGTCAGAATAAGATCCTGTGTTTTTTTGGATATTCTATCAAGCGATCTAGCCTGTTCTATTAACTGAACAGACGGTCATCAAGGCTTTCCCATGTGCTTCTTCAGGAAGTTGCCAGAGCAGATTTCTGAGTATTCTGTGATTATACCATGCCATAAAGCTATAAATTACTCCATTAACACCAGACGTGGGTTTGTCTTGTAATGAATATCAAGTCTCTTACCTTCATAACCCGGTAAAAACGTGTCGCGGCATTTAATATATGTTCGTCAAGAGTGGGGCTATTTTCTGAGAATTTCTCATTCAGCCTTTCTTAGCCGATGGTTTACGGGATGCCAAGACAAGCGAAACGGTTCTGCCGGGAGATGATTGCTACGTCCAGGTTGATCAGCCTGACACGAGAACGCCTAGAAGAAACAGGGGAGGCAGTGGACACCAAACATGACCTTCTACATACCTGCCAGATTAAACCCCTCAAACCAGGTTGGTGCTCACTGTATATAAAAGAAATGTCAAATGATTCAGAAAGTATTTGAACAACCGTATTCTCCGAAGGACTCATGCTCCAACTGTTAATAATTACATTCTGTTTCATGTGGGTATTATAGTGTAGATAAAACAAACGTTAAACTAAATAAATTACCTCTGTGTAGTTTACAATGGGCCTGTCCACCAAGAACCAAAATTAAACCAAAACACTAAATGGGAAACAGAGTACACAGAGAAAATAGCTGTGGTATTCTAATATACACTACGGATATAGAACATGTCATGTTATATGGATATAAACAAACAATTTAAAATACAAATGTGTAAATTTTGTGAACAGGTTAATTAAAACCATAATAATAATTATGTTAGTCTTTATTTTTCTTTGTTTTAATATGCTGTATAATTAAAGCAATCACGATACATTTGAAATTTATAATCATGTTTTTCAAGGTATATATCTTAACTAAATTTGTAAACATTTAATTGGAATTAGGGGCCTTGGATATCTCAAATAATACTCAAACATCAGTTTGTAAGTGGTAAATACCTCTCATCCGTTTGTAACGTGCAAAGTTTAAACATCAGTTTTTAGCTTGTAAAGTTTAAACATCAGTTTGTTACTTGTTAGAGTAAAACATTAGTTTGTAACTATTAAAATCCAGACATCAGTTTGTAACTTGAAGAAACTTTGTCATAGATAGAATTGTCTTCAACAAAAATAGTTAAGTTTAAGGGAGTACTGCTGATTATTTGGAAATGTGTCCTAGCGAGCAGACATCTGTACATGAGTAGCCAGTACACCTCGCTATAAGTCAGACAGATCGAATCTGTGGTTGTCATCTAGAGATAACTAGTAGTGTTTACTATTTGATAATGGCGACCACCTGTGCTTTCAATTTGGAGAATCTCCAGACATTAAGAATTCGATTTGAAAGCAGATTTTTTACTGAATACTTGAAGCATGGTTGCAGAAAATATCAATTGATTATTTTTTCTGACTCGAACGGTCCCCAAATAAAAGATTATTCAATCAATTTATATATACAAATCAGCAATAACTGGTGCTCGAGAGATATAAGGTTTATGTTAATCGATCCACGCTTATTTGGCAAAGAAATATAAAATTTTAAAACATCCCATGCCGCTGTTTTCTTGTTTCAAAACCACTTTGAACCATTCGGCGTTCGACTTTTATTCAAATAAATCACAATAAGTTTATGTCACAGCAAATCTGTCATGCAGTAAATTATACCACATGAATAATAATAATAAATGTGGAAGCTTTATGTTTTATACTTTTCGACCAAAGTATCACGTCCTACTCGAAATTCAAATGGAAATCATTTATAAACTCACCCGTATTGAGTTAATTAAATACTATGTACCAAATCTGAAGACTATATAACATTATATACCCCTAAATGATTACCTCTTAATTGGCATCTTTATAAATACACATGAACAAATAAAAAGCCCTTAAACACTTTAAATGTTTATTCAGAAATTACCAAATACAGCTTTGCCACAAATCGCCTCGAATAGGATCGTATAATCTTCTGGAGCAAGTTCGCTTATTAAATATGCCTGAATTAAATGGTCATTCTATGTTACCCAATGGCACATGTTTATTTAGATAAAAAAAATAAGGTTTGAGGTTAATTTCCGACGGAGTCTGTGTAAAATGGTTACTTATTTTACACAGTATAATTATTATTCAAATTATTGTTAAGGTATTTTTTTTAATATCAAATATTAATCAAATAATGGTTAAAGTATTTTTTGTAAAAACAATTGAAATCGTTCTTTTTACTATTATTCTTAAAAGACATAGTAAATTCCATTACAAATGTATGAAAAGTAAACCCCTTTTCTGCCAACAGGTATGAGACGGTTTAGCGCGTGGCTATGATTTTTTAAACTTATGACGGCTTAAAGCTAATTATGGTTGGCAGAGGGAACAATAAAGAAAAGTTATGTCAGTTTAATATTTATATGCCCTCTATAACGTACCGTAGCCATTTAAAGTATTCTATTTTATTACGTCAGTAAGAAACTAACCATTTCAAGTATTCTCGTTATTATTTTGTTACGTCGTTAAGAAACTAACCTTTTAAAGTATTCTACTTTTTTTCGCCGTTTAGAAAATAACCACCTACACTGTTCTGTCTTGTGTATATCGTTGAAAAAAATACAATTCAAAAAGTCTATATTTTTGCTGTTAAGAAAACACTAATTTACACTATTCTACATTGTTTATGTCGTTAAAGGAATAACAATTTAAACAGTCCCTCTTTTTTTGCCGTTTAGAAAACAGTCATTTACACTATTCTCTATTTTGAGGTGGTTTAAAAAAAGCGATCTGCAATACTGTCTCTATTTGTTTTATAAAACTTTCTTAGCACTAGTTCTAAGACCCGTTGTGGAATTCTGTAATAGTCAAGTTAGCTTCATGATGATTGGAAACCTTGTTAACTGGCGAAGATTTGTTGACTGAATCTCACAGCCCTGAGTTCCATGCCCCTACTCCCTTCATATAACTAATCCAAGTGTCTAATTTTACCGACCAATGTGATCAAAGAACAATGCAAAGTGCTTTATGTATTTTAAACGTTATAAAACAAAATTGAGACACCACGAAAATAGGTAAAACAAGCACTGTTATCCTAATGTACTTTCGTCGTTGTTTTCTTTGTGAATTTGGGGATTTATTTAAAGTTCACGAAGATATTATCTCAACGTATCTAGACAATGACATAACGTTTAAGGTTTTTTTTTATTATAAATGTATTTTTTTATATGACAATGTATCATGAGAATGACATAACATTATGTTTTAATTAATTTTTTTTTCATGTGACAATGTATAATGAAAATGATATAAAATTGTGCTTTTATTAAACGATACGGAGACAATGTATGATGACAAAGACATAAAGTTGTGCTTTTATTAAACGTTACGGAGACAGTGTATAATGACAATGGCATAACGTTTAGTTTTTATTAAAATTTATATTTTTCATATGACAATGTATAAATACAATGATAGAAAGTTTTGTTTTTATTAAACGTTACGGAGACAATGCATAACGACAATGACATAAAGGTGTGTTTTTATTAAACATTGGGAACACAATGTATTATGAAAATGACGTGAGGTTGTGTTTTTTTTTAACTTTATGGAAACAATATATCATGGCACTGATGTGAAGTTGGGTTTTCTTTAACGTTACGGAGACAATATATCATGACTTAGACGTGAATTTGGGTCTTTATTTAACGTTACGAAGACAACATGTCATGACATAGACGTGAATTTGGGGTTTTATTAAACATTACGAAAACAACATATCATGACACAGACGTGAATTTGGGGTTTTATTAAACATTACGAAAACAACATATCATGACACAGACGTGAAGATGGGTTTTTTTATTAAACTTTACGGATTTATTTAAGTTTCAAGATTACATATGATGGCTGTCACTTGGGTAAACGTGTGTCCTCAACAACCAGAATACAAACTCTTCTTTCTGACATCCTTCTACTAAATTATTTACACAATGAAAATTAAAACTCTTCTGGAAAATGTATTCATGCAGATTGCCCTTCTAAAGGATGTAGTCAGAAAATATTATTAACAGTTTCGTATGGCCACATATGTTAAAACAGAGATAAAATATATACATATAAATAGATATTGATAATTTTTTTATTTTTTTTTACAAACTGATGTGTCTTTAGTATAGGTTTGCCTTTTTCATGTACCCAACCTTCACAAAATATCCGTCGTTGGAGGTGGGCTTATCTTTGTGCACTAGTGAAAATGTTTGATTGACATGATGGGTGGATCTCTGCCTTCTCATTGGTCATGAAACTAACAAAACAAATTGACTATCTACTGTGGTGAATCTGCGAATTGTCAAACATTAGGCCGTATTGAAACACTCTGATTGGAATATATTTCATAATACAATAGTGTGTGTATAGAGATCCCATTCTGACAGCATGTTTCTTTCAGAGCCGTCCAGCATTGAGGCCCTAGAACTTTCTGACGAGGGTAGTATTTCTGAGGAAGAGGATAAAAGAGTTGAATACCATCTATCACCATGTAAAGAAGAAAGCGATGTGAATGATATCAACTTCCCCAAAAAATCTGTTGCTCAAATTATGAGAGACAAGAAGAAACAAACGGCCTTAACATTGCAGTGGTAAGTACACGTTACAAATCAGAAATACGCGGAAATGTTTTCTGAAGAAAAAAAAAATAATTTCTATCAGATTTCTCAATGTTCAATTCGGATTAAGTCGAACTTATTTAACAAACGTAAAATCATTGCATTAATTACATATTTAAATCACGTATTGCGTATATAAATATAAATGTCTTCTCTTCCTCTGTTTAAATTATCTAACGCGTTATGACATTTTTGTTTTCTATAGGCATGTATTTACTATGACACAAAAATGCAGTTTATGAAAATACTTTAAAATATATTCCTGGAATGTATTAACCGGTTTTTTGCTTTTGACAGCTTAATAGAGAAAGTTTTGTTCGCATACATATTCTTAATTTCGAATAACTGGTGGAGAAAGGGTTAAAGGTGTAAATAGCACCCCACAGTCCTCAGGCGACACCCGCCATGCGCGAATCTGTGGCTTCATTGAAGTTAGTTTTATTGTACTTTCCACAAACCTACCTCAACGAAGTGAGTTTTATTGTCCATTCCACAAATCTCCCTCAACGAAGTGAGTTTTATTGTCCATTCCACAAACTTCCGTCATCGATGTGAGTTTTATTGTCCATTCCACAAACCTCCCTGATCCATGTGAGTTTTATTGCCCATGAAACAAACCTCTCTCATCGGAGTGAGTTTTATTGTCCATTCCACCAACCTCCCTGATCCATGTGAGTTTTATTGTCCATGAAACAAACCTCCCTCATCGGAGTGAGTTTAATTGTCCTTTCCACAAACCTGTCTCATCGAAGGGAGTTTTGCTGTTCATTCCACAAACTTTCCTCATCGAAGTGAGCCCTATTGTCGGTCCCACAAACCTCTCTCATTGAAGTTTGTTTTATTGTTCATTTCACAAAACTCCCTCATCGACGTGAGCTATATTGTCCATTCCACAAACTCCTTCATCGATGTGAGTTTTATTGTCCATTTCACAAACCTCCCTCATCGAAGTGAGTTTTATGGTTCATTTCACAAACCTCCCTCATCAAAATCAGTTTTATTGTCCATTCCACAAACTTCCCTCATCGCAGTGAGTTTTAATGTCCTTTCCACAAACCTTCCTGATCCATGTGAGTAATTTTGTCCATTCCACAAACCTCCCTGATCCATGTGAGTAATTTTGTCCATTCCACAAACCTCCCTGATCCATGTGAGTTTTATTGTCCATTCTACAAAGCTCCTCATCGAGATGAGTTTTATTTTCCATTTCACAAACCTCCCTCGTCGAAGTGAGTTTTACTCATTCCACAAACCTCCCTCACCAAAGTGAGTTTTATTGTCCATTCCACAAACCTCCCTCATCGAAGTGATTTTTGCTGTCCATTCCACAAATTTTCCTCATCGAACTGAGTTTTGGTGTCCATTCCACAAACCTCCCTCATCGCAGTGAGTTTTAATGTCCATTCCACAAACCTCCCTGATCCATGTGAGCTTTATTGTCCATTCCACAAACCTCCCTCATCGATGTCAGTTTTATTGTCCATTCCACAAATTTTCCCAATCGATATGAGCTTTATTGTCCATTTCACAAACCTCCCTCATCGATGTGATTTGTATTGTCTATTCCACAAACCTCACTCATCGAAGTGAGTAATTTTGTCCATTCCACAAACCTCCCTGATCCATGTGAGTTTTAATGTCCATTCTACAAAGCTCCTTATCGATGTGAGTTTTATTGTCCATTCCACAAACTTCCCTCATCGAAGTGAGTTTTATTGTTCATTCCACAAACTTCCCTCATCGAAGTGAGTTTTGCTGTCCATTCCACAAACTTTCCTCATCGAACTGAGTTTTGGTGTCCATTCCACAAACCTCCCTCGTCGATGTGAGTTTTATTGTCCTTTCCACAAACCTCTCATCGATATGAGTTTTATTGTCCATTCCACAAACCTCCCTCATCGATGCCAGTTGTATTGTCCATTCCACAAACCTCTCTCATCGATGTCAGTTTTATAGTCCATTCCACAAATTTTCCCAATCGATGTGAGCTTTATTGTCCATTCCACAAACCTCCCTCATCGATGTGATTTGTATTGTCTATTCCACAAACCTCACTCATCGAAGTGAGTTTTATTGTCCAATCCACAAACCTCCCTCGTCGAAGTGAGTTTTGTCCATTCAACAAACCTGCCTCATCTATGTGAGTTTTGTTGTCCATTCCACAAACCTCCCTCACTCATTTAAGTTTAATTGTCCATTCCACAAACCTCCGTCATCGAAGTGAGTTTTATTGTCTTTTCCACAAACTTCCTTCATCGAAGTAAAATTTATTGTTCTTTCCACAAACCTCCTCATTGAAGAAAGTTTTATTGTCCATTCCACAAACCTCCCTAATCGATGCGAGTTTTCTAAGAACAAATGGTGGGAATACCGTTTTTGTAGCATGTACAGTGACAATACCTCTACAATACACATATATAAATATGCACATATTAAAGTAATTAAAATTTTTGTTTATATCATGTTTTAAGATAAGAGAAAATATAAGCGAGCTGGAGACGCTAATTCATAGCACAGAAAAAAAACAAAAGAAAACTTCTGATCATTTTCTCTGATAAAGTTGTGAATTGAACACATTTTGAACACTATAAGTCATAAAATTAACTTGAACAATAAACTTATTAAGATTATATTAAGGGTATAAATAGTTTGGAGCTGATGTACTAGACATGTGACCCGTGGTGTATCATCAGAATGTAACTATCTACGCTATCTACTTATCTATAGACAGCCAGATATAGAGAATGTGTAAACTAGTGAGGCTAGAGATCTGTGTAGACGGTGAAGAGACGCACCACTCCTAACCCAGCTTTATAAGAGTCCTTATCTCAGCGACTTTATCAACTACCTGTCAACACTTCCATTTGAAAAAATAACAAATGACTTTTTAAAACTTTCATTTTGGTTGAAAGTGGAGAGACATTAATTTTGTGAGGCCCTGGGTTTTCACCTGGCTATGATATTAGATAGATTCTGTGTTGAATTAGACATGTATATTAAAATTAAAGCAAACCGTATCTCAAGTTACATGTCATGCGACACAGAAATTCTAATAAAGCGATAATTAATGTTAACTGTGAATTGACAATGGTTTTATAGAAGGACATTTCGTTTTCACACACAAAATAGTTCATCTATAATGGCGCCAGTGTTTCGGTTGCCAAATCACGTGACTCAAACGTAGTGTCTGAACAAAACTGGTGAAACAGATAACAAGATTTGAACACACACCAATAAACTTAAAAATAATAAACAAGCTTTAAAGATTAATGAGTCAAGAATTGAAAGGTTTACCAACACTACTGTCCCTATTACGGACACCCCTTTTAAAGTGTAGGTGTCCCTGTTAACAGTGTTATATGAGTAAGCCATGATCTCGGAAACGCGTAGATCTGACGATATGTCAGACCAACTTCAGTGAATGTGGGTTACAGAAAATAGTACAGTTACATAGCGGACATATGCTTACTCAACCACACGGTTCAATTCATTTCCACCCAAGAATGCAGTAAATTAGATTTGAAATGAATTGAAAGTATAGACCAGTTTGTCAACAAAGCCACTTTACACCCAATAAACAACATACAATAAATGAGATTTTAAATGAACGAAAAATTATATTGCAGCTTCTTTTTGTGTGAAATTAGATTTCGTTTGTTATTACACAACGCAATTATTGGCATGGATTTCAAAAGGAATATAACATAAAAATTACAACCAAAATCATAAACAAATTCGAATTTATTATTCAGCTGGTGATAAAGAAACCGAATGTTTTAATTAATAAATAGTTCGTTTGAGTATAAGAAAGTATGAAAACTCGATTTGTAACATGGGCAGTGTATGTGAATAACGATCGCGTCTTAAGATAACAATAACATTGTATTTTCATTCAGCTTTGTGCGGTAGCTTTGACTTCCGGTCGACCATTCCACTTGTACTTGGCTTCAATGGCGCGCCTCACTTTCATCTTTAAGTTAGTCTTGTCCTTAGGTCGTTTAAGGTGTTATTTTCTTGTTCGTATCCATGTTCTATTCTTAAAGAGCGTGTCGGATTAGCTATCTCGCTAACCCCAGTTCTTGACGAAGGAAACACGTATAAAGCATGCCTTTATGTTTACGATTATTACGGTACCTAACGACTTGGCGAACTGTATTCAATTCTCAATTTGTTGGCCTGTATGATATGCATGTAGCATATGTTTTAACTGCATCATCATGATCGTTATCGCGCCGCTAGAGAAATTGAAATGACATTCTATTTATCTTTGTTAAATACTTCCTCTTTCTGTGTATTACTGGAATAGTCGAAAGGTTGAAGGCATCTAGTTACACATTCGTGTAAATCCATTCATCGGTTTAAGGTTTTAGGCCTATTCTTAATGGATTAACCATATACATCAGTAACCACCTATCGTTTCCTGCTAAACGCGGCTTTAAATAATTGTAAAATGGATCAAAAACGCCGACAAAGGACTCAAGACTACAGTATGCCCCTTTCACGTTTCTTTGGATTTTCAGTGTTACTGGCAGTACATATTTCAGTCCTGTTACAGTAGGCCTACGCATTGCATTGCAGTGGCAGTACACATTTCATTGTTAGTGACTAAATATATTTCAGTGTTAGCAACGTTACTTAAATCAGTCCAGTGACAGTATATATTTCCGTCCAGTGATACTGACTAGCCTACATATTTCAGTATTAGTGACAGTACACAATTCAGTCAAGTGACACTACATATTTCAGTGTTCGTGACAGTACACCTTTCAGTATTGGTGACAGTACATATTGCACTCTTAGTGACATCACATATTTCGGTCCAGTGACACTCCATGCTTCAGTGTTAGTGACAGCAGATATGTCTGTCGAGTGACAGTCCACTTTTCAGTGTTAGTAACATTACATATTTAAGTCTTAGTGACAGTCTACATTTCAGTGTTAGTGACAGCACATATTTCAGTGTTAGTGACCGTATATATTTCAGTCTAATGACAGTCCCTGTTTCAATGTCAGCGACAGCACATATTTCAGTCCAGTGATAGCCCATGTTTCAGCGTTAGCGACAGCACATATTTCAGTGTTAGTGACAGCACATATTTCAGTGTTAGTGACAGTATATATTTCATTCCTGAGACAGTCCATTTTTTCAGTGTTAGCGGCAGCACATAATTCAGTGTTAGCGACAGCACATATTTCAGTGTTAGTGACAGTATATATTTCATTCCTGAGACAGTCCATTTTTTCAGTGTTAGCGACAGCACATAATTCAGTGTTAGCGACAGCACATATTTCAGTGTTAGTGACAGTATGTATTTCATTTCAAAGACAGTCCATGTTTAGTGTTAGCGACAGCACACAATTCAGTGTTAGCGACAGCACATATTTCAGTGTTAGTGACAGAATATATTTCAGTCCAGTGACAGTCAATGTTTCAGTGTTAGTTACAGTAGATATTTCAGTTTTATGCCTAGGCCAAATTTGCCGCGGCGACCGAGGGTTCTAAAAAATCTACGGCCAATATCAATTATAGAGCCGCCGTAGCATTCCCACGGTCATACTGTTGCCGTCACATATGTTAGGGCAGCCACACGGCGCATGGTCGTGGAACCGCTCTACGGCATGACTACGGTGTGTTTCATTCCTACGGCGAATCTAGAAATAAAAGAGTTATAACTCCGCGCTATATTTCTACGTCGACCCCTACGGCCTAAAAAAGATAGGGACACGCCATAGGGTGACCCTTAGGCCACCGCAGATCCTCTGCGGCCGCCGCATGTATATCTCGATTTCGGGGAACTACGGCCGCCGTATCCTGGCCGTAGAGCAACTGTGACCTAGGCATTAGGGACAGTACATATCTCAGTCCAGTGACAGTACTTATTTCAGCAGCACTAGCAACAAAGTACTTCTTATAAACATATTTCACATAAACTTATGCATAAACATAAAATGTCACACACCAGTCTTACATAGCATCCTATATTTTTATAGGTACATATATATCATCTAAGATTAAACCAAAATAATTACATATTATAACATAGGTAGGTATTATGACGTTTGATTAATGAAACACATGTAATAATTAACTAGTTTGTATTATTAATCATATTAAAAAATTGAATTTTTAAGTAGCCTTAACTTTTCAATTTGGAAACAAAGCATCGTAAATCGCTTATTTTTAATTAATTTATATATATTGAATAATTGAAGAGAGAAAAATATGCTTGCCTCCGCCGGGATTCGAACCCGGGACATTTGGGTGACAGGCCCAATATAGATTTTACCAAACTGTAACTCTCATGTATTTATGCGATTTTTTAATCACTAAAAAATGTATAAGTTTGTTAAATACAATTATAGTATTATGAAAAACGTTTGAAATGTTTTACAAATGTTCTAAATGTTAAAATCCCGGTTATGATGTGTTATAATGATCATACATTGCAATTGCATAAAAGATGCACAAATGGCAGTTAAATAGAAACTAGTGTGACACACGGACTGATAACTGTACTATATTACCTAACACGCATATAACATAAACCCTCTCAGCCTGCCTTCTGGCTTTGTATAGTTTAGGTTTGTGAATTCTTTAAAACAAATACATGGAAGGCTGCTAATCCAAAAAGCAATATATACCAATGAAATAATTTCACGATTTCAGGACTTACAATGTATCCAGGACATTTGACTGCATTGAATTTTTATTTTAGGTTACCTACCAATGTTAGCTGATTCATCATAGACCTCTGTGCGGATTACAACTCTCCTAGCACTACTTTTGATCCAACACGCTTTCAGTTTATTTAATACATAACATATGGCAATGAAATATATATTGTAAATCCTATCGCAATATACGGCACACGGCGTTTTTTTTTGTTTATATATATGGACATCTGCCTGAAATAATATTATAACATTATTATAAATTATTTGTTAGTGTGATCGTGGATACATGTCAACGTCTTATCATGAATTGTTGGTCGAGTTATTTTAGTTAAAAACGAACTCTAAATCAGACCTTATACTTGTGTAAAAATTTCGTTTGTGTACATTGTAGATCTAACTTAGTTGTTATCAGACTAAAGAGCTTAATTCTGGGAGGTAAAAACCTAGCTTTAAAGCACTACTCGAGTGCTGCGTCAGAAGATAAACTTGGCGGTATTGACCTTGAAGAACCCGTATTTTGACTTCAAGGTCATCATATGGGGTCAAGTATATCTTCAGACAAAACTCAAACCAAACTCTTCAGATTTTCCCGAAAATATCTCAATATCGTGAAATATTAATGTTGCCCTTGATAAGCCATAGTTGACGATGAAAAACAAACAGCCAATAAACCCCTCCACTTTATCCTTGACCGTAAGCGAGGAAACATAATGATCTGCGTATTCCTATAAATTTTATAACATTTAGTTGTTAATACATCAGCTTAATTTTATTTAGTTCCTTGTTTCGCTCTTCTTGCATATACCTGTGGCTCTTGTATC
This sequence comes from Mopalia vespertina, assembly GCA_030265115.1. Lineage (NCBI taxonomy): Eukaryota > Metazoa > Mollusca > Polyplacophora > Chitonida > Mopaliidae > Mopalia > Mopalia vespertina. The sequence continues at coordinate 25,127 of JAQQZZ010129449.1, read as the reverse complement.
GATAAAGTGTTTTATTATTTTCTTGTTTTAAATACCGCCTAGTTGATTTCTTGTTAATTCTAATGCTTTATTGTGCTCTTCGTTATATATAGGCTACTGCCTTGTTGTGCTGGTACTGGATTTCGTGTTAATTCTGTTTTTTATTTGACCTGTTTATATGCACTGCCGTGCTGTGCTGTGGTGTCGTATTCAATCTTATGAGACAGATAGGTGATCGTTATTTACACTTCGATAATTTCACTGCTAACAAAGCATATTTTGGCTTTGATAAAATACATGACAAATACAGATAAAGAAACATATTCATACAAATATAATTCAAATTCCATAACCGTAAAATCAGGTTAAAACATTATTGTTCATAATTATTTTAAATAATATTCAACATAGTTTTTTTTTAAGACATAGCCCTATAACAATTTACCATAAATGTTGATAATAATGCAATTATAGAATTAACAAGAATACATGTAGTTAAAAATAGCTCTGATAGTTTGTTTTAGAAAATAACAGTTCTTAACGGAGATGTGAGAATGAATGTACAAATTAAAACTGTTTAATTCTGTTGTAAAAATTTATTGAATTATATTGCCCCAGATACACTAAAAGTGGCTTTTAATGTTCAGTTTAGTATTTCGGAAAGTAGCGAACTAGTAGATTATCGAAGTGATCGTATAGGTTCGTTTTATTCGAATATGGTAGAATATAGTTTGCGCTACACCCGTGGAATTCGGCATGCTTATTAGTGACAAACTACTTTTTCCTTCCTCATTAGTTCCTATAATGCAGTGATGTTTACTTGTTCAATTTATTGGTGTATGAATTTCTTTTGTATACCGTATCGTTTTTTGTTTTTGTATACCGTATCGTTCGTTTATCGTAAACCGTATCGGGTTTTTTATTATCATATACCGTATCGTTTTTTATTACTTTTTTGTGAAAAGAGTTTTCATATTGCATTTGACGATCTTGTTAATTTTTTCTGTAACCTGGTTGTGACACCCGACTTCTAGCTTGCTGTGTTACTTCTGCCATTGACATCTTGTATTGTCTTCTTAATCTGAAAACGTTAATATCTTCGGATAATATATTTGCATTAAATAAGATCTATTATGTTTGTTACTGATTAGGCTGGACGAGAATTACTGTATATGCGAAGGTGTGTGTCTTCCTCGGTGTATCCTGTATGCCCACTACCTAGACTTTTGTCGGCGGGAGTCTCTGGAACCAGCGTGTGCTGCAACCTTTGGAAAGGTAAGCTCTATGTATATTCAAACTTATTTGGTCGCTAGTCTATGGAACCAGCGTGTGAAGCAATGTTTGCTATTCTTAAGATCTATTCAAATGCATACCTGATATACTTTCAAGCTATGTTTGCGCACTAAAACGTGGTGAAAATTATAGCATCTTAATCTGGATAAGGTATATGTAAGTATAATTTTTCTCAAGACTGGTATTAAACGAATGTTTTAGATTGGAGAATTAATCGCTTTACTGGCTGTCAAAGTGGTTCTTAAATATTACTTAATATACATTCAAATAACTCTGATGGAGCAAATGTTTCACATGTATAGCTCGTGGTTCTTATCTAGTTAACAGTGGCTTAACAGGACAGAGATAACGTCCTGGTTATCACGTGACGCTCTGTTCACACTGGTACACCGATATTCGTCCCTCTCTTGGCCTGTCTAATTTCTGAACGAATCTAGAAGTGGATGCTACCCATGAGAGCTCTCAACTTAACCACATACTTCTCTCACCATGCAGGCGACGCAAAAATATTGGTTTATTTTATTACTCTTGTCAATTATACAGGGCTATGTTTACACACTAAATCATTTGAAAAACTCCACTCGTCTCTGCATGCTATATTTGTACACCGGTCTGTGTATATACATAAAAGAAACATAATGTCTACGCAAACGTATACAAAGATAATGGTTTTTTTCTGTGTGGAAACGTTATATACCTGTATTTGTCTACATTCATAATTTTACCATCCATGCCGATTATCCATATATTAATTCATAAACGGACCAAAATTGAAAAGTGAATGCACGTCAATAAAATCAGTCAGTTTAATACACAAATAGATCCATATCAAGAGATGAATCACTATTTTCCGATTTTGAACCGTTTTTTTGGACTGAACATTTTTACCATTTTTTAGATTTTAAAATATTATATCATACTGCATAGTGGACAAAAATACCTAGTTATAAGCCGTCATTTAAAATGAATTTACGAATTCCTGAGCTTTACCACAAGTAAGCTACTTTTATTTTTCAGACTAACCAAACTTTATAAACATACAATTTTGAGACTATTGAATGTTTTCTGAGAGGCATGATAATGGAGGACTCAATCTGGTTACTTTTGCAGCTTATCGATGAGTTAGTGTTGATAAAGCCAGCAATATACAGTATAGGGATAATATCGTTTCCAAGATGATTTCTACATGGAATTAAAAATGTATCGTTTGAGACAGTTTCCATTTACATAACACAGAGCAGTCTTGCCAAAGTCCGACATTGGAGGTATCAACCAATATATATTTACACTCCAAATGATCTCCAAGAAAAGAGATGTATTCACAAAGTCTCACCACGGAATACACTACACTCTCAAACAAATATGGCTCTAATGTAACCCTTTAAGGTGTTTCAGTCATGGCGCTGGTCGAACCCTACGTGGTTCTGTATGGAACCCCAAGACCAACTGTTCCTAGTATCTCTCCCTTTATCTTTGTATCAAAGAACCGTTTTTTGTCGTAGTGGTTCCATATAGAACTATTAGAATATATTCAAATTTCTAACTGCCTAAGAATAGAGCTGTATTATTATTTGTGTACGCGTGGGCTCACAGTAGACATTTTTCTTTAGAGTAAAGCAGTCAATAATTCAAACAAAATTATGCTTGAAAAAATTTAATGTTACCACGTGATTTAGTAGCTCTGTGAGTGTATTCAAGTAGTTCAAGCCGTTTCATCTCTTCTACTGTTATTCTAAATCGTGTTAACATATACATGTATGTTGAACTGGTTTCCTCATTTGTGACATTCTCTTTAAACTGACTTTACTTCACAGGTGTAGCAAGAATAGAGCAATTTCGCATATATTAATAATTTCATCTGTGTGCATATTAATTTCAGCATATGTGAAGGTCTTTTTCCCGTAAAAGACGATTGACCTGTTTGTGTATTAATGTTTAAGAAATGCCCGCAAGCCTAACACACTTAGCCGAAATGACTTCAAAATGTTTTTTAAACTTTCTAACTACTTTACGTAGAAAAACAGCAATGGCGAGCAAAAATATAGTTTAAACTTATTTGCAACGGTTTACTGACATTACAATATTGGAAAATTAATTTTTGATGCGACTGTTATCGTCGTAGCGTTATTGGTCAGAGGAGATTTGGTATGACTGTGAACGAATGTTGTCATGATAGCATACAGGTCAGAGGAGATTTGGTATGACTTTGAACGAATATTGTCATGGGAGCGATATAGGTCGGAGGAGATTTGGTATGACTGTTAAGGACTGTGGTAATGGTAGCGATATAGGTCAGAGAAGATTTAGTATGACACTTAAGGAATATTGTCATTATAGCGTTATAGTTCGTATGAGATTTGGTATAACTGTCAACGAATGTTGTCATGGTAGCGTTATAGTTCAGAGAAGATTTGGTATGACTGTTAATGAATGTTGTCATTATAGCGTTATAGTTCATATGAGATTTGGTATGACTGTTAACGAATGTTGTCATGGTAGCGTTATAGGTCAGAGGAGATTTGGTATGACTATTAAGTAATGTTGTTATTATAGCGTAATAGTTCATAGGAGATTTGGTATGACTGTTAACGAATGTTGTCATGGTAGCGTTATATGTCAGATGAAATTAGGTTCGACTATTAACGAATGTTGTCATGGTAGCGTTATAGGTCAGATGAAATTAGGTTCGACTATTAACGAATGTTGTCATGGTAGCGTTATAGGTCAGAAGACATTTGGTATGACTCTTGACGAATGTTGTCATGGTTTAAGGTCAGAGGAGATTTTGAAGGGAAACAAACATTAACGCGAAATAAAACAATTTATAATTTATTAAATCTAAATCTTTTTATATATATTTCATAGATGTAAATTGAAACTAAAAATATTCTAACAAATTAGAAGTGATGAAACAGCTTGCCATAGTTCGCACAGTATTACGATTACTGAGAGTCTGTGGCTAGAATAAGGCTTCCCACTATGCTATATTCAGTATGTTACGTTAGAAATCTTCTTATAACTATTGGAACTATATAAAGCTAACTAGTGTGAATTCACATAGTCCGATCAAGATACGGGCATCAACATTGTGCCGTAGTAGTTTCGGAAAGTGTTTATATGTGTTTCGGAAAGACTCATTCTTTTCATGCTATGCCTATAAAACCTCGATCTTTAAAGCGTTAACAACGCTCTGTATTCAGGAGTTCTGTTTTCCGCTGGCTTATTACTGGTAAAACACCTGATGATTTTCCTCACCCAATTTTCGATTGATACAGGATTTTTACCTGAAATTGATAAACGACAAAAAAATATTTTACCTGCTCTGTTATTGATATCAAAACTTTTTACTTAACATTTGTAGACAATTCGGCAGAAATTTCCACATTTGACCACAAGAAGACTGGGTACAAGAGGACACTCCAAGTAAGTTTTTTCAACATCCCTTATTTCGTGTTTTACAAAGATCGTGATAAGAAATAATCAGTTTCACATATGATATTTAACTGAACTTCACAGCGTTGCTGTTTTAAACACGGGCACTAACGGACTTTTTCCCCATTGGAGATTTACTTCTACCGACATCAGCCCCGTGGGCATTTGCCCTGTGGACATTTATTCTACCAGACTTCTGGCCTTTGGACATTTCTCCAGTGGATATTTATTTAACCACACTTCAGTCATGGACGTTTCACCGGTCGACATTTATTTACAGGGACATTTACCGCAGGGACATTTCTCTAGTTAACATTTATTCCGGGAGACACCCGCCGCAAGGAGATTTACCCAGTCCACACTTATTTCACCAGAAATCACCCACATGGTGATTTCACTATTCGGCATTTATTCCACCAGACATCTGCACATGGACATTTCTCCTGTGGAATTTATTCCACCACACTTCAGGCCCGTGGACATTTCCCCAATCGACATATATTTCACAAGACATTTACCGCAACGACAACTGCCCATGGACATAAAAAACATTTCCCTAGTCAACATTTATTCCCACAAACTTCTGCCGCAAGTAAATTTACCTAGTCGACATGTACTCCACCAGACATCTGCCCAAGAACATTTACCTGGTTGACGTGTATTCAGACAGACCACAGCCCAAGGATATTTCCCTACTTGACATTTATTCTGACAGACATCTGCCCAAGGAGATTTCCCTAGTCCACATTTATTCCTACCGACCTGTGCCCAATGAAATTTCCCTAGTCGACATTTATTCTAACATAACTGCCCAAGGACATTTTGTCAAATTGACATTTATGCCGAGAGACAAATGCTACAAAGACATTTACCCAGTGCACATTTATTTCACCAGACATCACCTCCATTGTAATTTCATTAGTCGACAATTATTCCACCAGACATCTGCCCATGGATATTTATTTAGTTCACATTTATTCCACCTGACATCTGTTCAAGCACATTTTCCTAATGGACATTTATGGCAACCGACTTCTGCCCAGGGAATTCATTAGTGGACATTTATCCCACCAGACATCAGCTCCATGGTTATTTGTCTAGTTGACACCTGCAGAAATTTTCTAAGTCGATATTTACCCAATTATTATGGCATTCGTATCCGAATAACCAGTTGGTAAAACCACTGCCTGTTTTTGTTTCACATATCAATATTATTTATTGGAGTTGGTATCCCAGAAACCAGTTAGTATAACTACTGCCTGTTTTTGTTTCAGGTATCATTATTATGGAATTGGTATCCGAGGAACCAGTCGGCAAAACCATACCCTGTTTTTGTTTCAGGTATCATTATTATGGAATTGGTATCCGAGGAACCAGTCGGCAAAACCATACCCTGTTTTTG
>JAQQZZ010129449.1:0-18921 GCA_030265115.1 Mopalia vespertina | reverse complement strand
TTTCTGATATCATTATTATTGGAATGATATCCGATAAACCCGTCAGCAAAACTATTGCCTGGTTTAGTCTCTGATATCATTACTATGGGATTGGTATCCTAGAAACCAGTCAATAAAACCATTGCCTGTTTTTTGTTTCAGATATCTTTGGTATGGGATTGATATCCGAGAAACCAGTCAGTATAAAAATTGCCTGTTTTTCTTTCAGATATCATTATTACGGAATTGGTATCCGAGAAACCAGTCGGTAAACCAGTGTCTGTCTTTGTTTCAGATATCATTACTATGGGATTGGTATCCCAGAAACCAGTCAGTAAAACCATTGCCTGTTTTTGTTTCAGATATAATTATTATGGGATTGGTATCTGAGAAACCAGTCAGAAAACCAGTGTCTGTCTTTGTTTCAGATATCATTGTTACGGAATTGGTATCCGCGAAACCATTTAGTAAAACCGTTGCCTGTTTTTGTTTCGGATATCATTACTATGGGATTGGTATCCGATAAACCAGTCAGTAAACCAGTGTCTGTCGTTGTTTCAGATATCATTATTACGGAATTGGTATCCGAGAAACCATTTAGTAAAACCATTGCCTGTGTTTGTTTCAGATATCATTACTATGGGATTGGTATCCGAGAAACCAGTCAGTATTACCATTCCGTGTATTCCGGAAAAGGCCTGACACGGTAAGTTATCTTATTACTATATTTTGTAATTTTTGCCATCTTGGTAAATGTAGCGACAGACTCGCTGTAACAGGTATGAGACAAATTTCAATTCTGGTTTGACAAGTTTGCCGCTTTCCATAGTTCAATTTTATTTTATGCCTAAAATACCCTTTATGAATATATCTCGAGAACATTTAAGGTATTAAAAAAGTTGGTTCAGAAAATAATGAGGTGTATTGGTGGTCACAATAGAGTTTTAAATCTGAAACATTTACAAGTTGATATTTAATATGAATTATAAAAAAGATCTTCAAAGTCCAAGATGACTGCCATGCCAATCGAAAAATAAAAAAGAGATATTCAGCTTACACATTAGGGCTTATGTGTTCAAAGTTTGAATTCTCGATTTTCGTATTTGAGGTAATGTTCTAATAGGAATGCTGGTATAGAACATACTAGATTAACTTCAGCTGGGCTTGAATGAGATGGGCCTTTGGATTTTATAACAAAAAAAGCAATGATTCATTTAAAACACCCTATATTTAAAGGACAGGAAAACTCAGATTGGTCAAAATCACGGTGTCTAGATTATAAATGTGCATAGGATTGATACAGACTGTTCTAGGTTGAATACGTAAGCGAAAGGTACAAGCTGCTCTAGCTTGAATACGTTATGCTGTTCTAATTTGGAGACGTGAGACAATGACGCATGTCATTTTAGCTTGATAAACTTAGATAATGATGCATGCTGTTCTACCTTTAAAACGTTAGCGAATGGTACATGCTGTTCTAGTTTGATGGCGTTAGAGAATGATCGTGCTGTTCTAGCTGGAAGATGTTAGAGAATGGCAATTGTCGTTCTAGCTTGATGGCGTTAGAGAATGATACATAATGTTCTGGCTGGAAGACGTAAGAGAATGTCACGTGCTGTCCTAGTTTAAAGATGTTGGAGAGCGGTACGTGCTGTTCTAGCTTGAAGACGTTAGAGAATGATACTTGCTGTTCTAGCTTGAAAACGATATAGAATGGCACGTATCGTTCTAGCTTGAAGAAGCTTGAAGAGAATGATGCATGCTAGATAATGGTACACGTTGTTCTAACTTGAAGACGCTAGAATACGGTACGTGATGTTCTAGCTTGAAGACCATAAAGAATGGTACGTGTTGTTCTACATGTAACATGAAGACGTGCAACCTTCGACATTTGCTGCGGATGACAATCACCCTGATATGTACATCAACAAATAAGAAACGTCAGTTTGAAAACATTAAAAACATAATTCTTTAGAGAACCTAAATGAAATATGTTTGGTTTTGTAAAGCTGTACGATATTTAAATGCAATGTTTAATAACTTTATTTTAAGTTTATGATTTTTAAGTAAACCGCAACATTGATTCACCATGTTTATATTTTAGTGGACTCGTAGCATTGCTCATCATTAACATATATATTAGTAGAATGATTGTAAAATTAAGGTGTTCGTTTATTTTCACATCAAAGAGGTTTTAACTTGTATACGTTTTTCAAGCAAATTCTATCAAACGTTTCAACTGTCATTCGAATTGCGTCGCTCTTGAGTTGTATACAGCTGATTTGGGAAAATGGGCTGAAATAAGTTACCGTAACAGTTGAAAATATTAATATGTGAAACGTTTTTTTAATAGTAGATATATTGTGTAAAAGAAAATGAGTTTTCACGAAGACTCTAAAAATGCTATTTAGCTGCTAGGTATCGGATCCATGCAAAGGTCCCGGGTTCGAATCCCGGTGGAGGCAAGCAAATTTTTGTCTCTCTTCATTTATTCAAAATATATTGTGTAGGCTTTAGTTTATTAAACTCGGTCGTAAATTACATATTGTTGTCCACATATTTTGTTCGATTTATAATTAGAATGAAGCCCTTGAATCAACTATTACATACCACAACACGAAAATAGTTAGGAGCTCTACTTTATAACTTATTACTATATGTTTCAATGGGATATTTTCAACATTCCAGTTTGAATTGCGTTTCTCGCATTTTGCACAAGGACTAGTGAAGGTTGCAATCAACAAAGGAAGAGTTATGGAGATAATGCATCCATTCTCGTCATATCAACTCGACAATCGACCCTATAACATCGCTTCCTGCATGGTGTTTGTGCATCCATTCTCGTCTTGTCAACTCGTCAATTGACCCAATATAAACGCTTCGTGATGTTTGTGCATCCATTTTCGTCTCGTCAACTCGGTTTATGGTGTTTGTGCATCCATTTTTGTCTCGTCAACTCGGCAATTGACCCAATATAAACGGTTTATGGTGTTTGTGCATCCATTCTCGTCTCATCAACTCGGCAATTGACCCAATATAAACGCTTTATGGTGTTTGTGCATCCATTCTCGACTCGTCAATTGACCCTGTATACACGGTTTATGGAGTTTATGCATCCATTCTCGACTCATCAGCTCGGCAATTGACCCAATATAAACGCTTTATGGTGTTTGTGCATCCATTCTCGACTCGTCAATTGACACTGTATACACGGTTTATGGAGTTTATGCATCCATTCTCGACTCATCAGCTCATTGGTTGACACTATATAAAAGGTTTATGGTGTTTGTGCATCGAGTTAATGATATTTTCACCATTCCTATTCGCATTGTTTCATTCAGATAATCTAGTTTCCGATTAATATCACTTACGTTTGTTTCGGAAATGTTAATGATTGAGAATTGGAATGGAAAGAGTGTCCATCGATAATAAAGTTCGTGTTAAGGCTTTCAATGCTTACATTTATCTGGATTTAACGTCACCATATCTCTCTAATTGTATATGACGCTGCTGCTGTCTTCATGATACTGAATAGGGTCGGACGAATCCTACTACTGGTTTTTATATAATTCGGTAGCAAGACCGGTTTTTTCCTACACTAGATATATATCGTACATGTATAGGCATGTGGGCTAATTGATACTTATATGTTTATATATAAATATTTTTACTACCCAATTAGCGTATGCTACTTATTTTGACTATAGCTGTCCAATTCAAAAAGTACAAAAACAAAATATTTTAAAAGGTTCTGCTGTTTGCAACCTTCTCAGTGTAAAGGGGTTCAGGAATGGCTCAAGTACAATCCATTCTGTCTGATATCTCAACTACTCGTCAAGCGATCACTATTCGCTATCACCTACTCGTCAAGCGATCACTATTCACCCAAATCAATGCCCACCTGGTTCTTTAAATGGCTTCTTTCGAACACGCCAAGTCAGTAATTAACATTGTCTTTCGCGTTGCCTACGACTGAACCATATACAAAGCCTTAATTACCTGGTTAAATCTCATATCTTAGTCAACAAAGACCTGCTTGTCACCTGTCAGTCTACCATCTTATCTTCTTTTTTTCTCCCGCATTGTCCTGACATTTGGACAATTTATGGCCCAAGCTGTATTCTAAAAATTGACTTTCCAGTCAGAAACTAGCATGGAAATGTGCAATAGAAAGAGACAAATTGTAAAGTAACACAAATAGAGTCAAACATCGTGGCGTTGTGTGCCACAAGCAATCAGCTTTTCGCTGATATTATGGGTTTTAATATGGTATTTAGCAAACAGCAGTTTGAGTTAGTCCAATTTTGCCAGGATTGATGGCGAAATAAGGCGTTGTACTGATTATGGAATCATTTATATGCCATCACCAGTACTGGTTGTGCTCATTTTCCCACGCCAGTTAATCTACCTTGATGAATTGTATTTCAGTTGTTGCTGTACATTGCTACATTGTTTTAATTAACGCGGGTAAGATGAATCCAATTTTTTGATAAATTGGATTGCAAAGCGAACACACCTGTTCAGTGCTGGGAAATGTTCCATTATTTCATACAGGTTATTCCATTATATTCTTTTATTAAGCATGTTTTTTCTTTTTCTTTCAGGTTTTCAGGCTGTAAGCTTAAAAACGAGGTGAGTCTGTTGTATCGATTGACAGTAATGAAAGACATTGTTCATTGGTTTACTTACACCAATAGATCATCCCATTAGTTGTTTTTTTTATCTGTATAATAAAAAATATATTTTTATTTTTTTATCTTGTTGGTTGGTTTTTGACCATATTGTTTCGCTTATATTTTGATGCTGTCCGTGTTTAAGGAAAACATCCTCGGATAATGAGTACTTTAATCCTGGGAAAACAAGCCAGATGAGTCAACCAACTCGCCCCGACCAACTGCTCCTTTCTCTTACAGCTTATATCAAGAGAACCCATAGGCTGACGAGTCACACAAATCACCCTGACCTACTGCTCCTTTCTCTTACAGCTGATATAAAGACAAACACAAGCCTGGCGAGTCACACAACTCAACCCGACCAACTCATCATTTCTCTTACAGCTGATATAAAAATAACCCATAGCCTGATGAGTTACACAACTCACCACGACCAACTCACCCTTTATATTGCAGCTGATATAAAGAGAAACACAAGCTAGACAAATCACACAACTCACTCCTACCAACTCCCTTATTCTCTTACAGCTTCTTTAAAGAGTCACACAACTTACCCTGGACTAACTACTGCTTTCTCTTACAGCTGATATACAGATAAACACAAGCTAGGCTAGTCACACAACTCACTCCGACCAACCCCCATTCTCTTACACAGCGTCTTTAAAGAGTCACACAACTTACCCTTGACCAACTCCTCCTTTCTCTTACAGCTGATATTAAGAGAACCTCAAGCCAGTAGAGTCACATAACTGACCCTGGACCAATTGCTCCTTTCTTCTACAACTTCTATAAAATACCTATCTTTAATGTTTGATTTAAATTGAACTAATGACCTGATCTGACAGAAGGTTTGTGCTGTTATGGGTATCTGATAAACACTGCAGTACACAACTATTACAATAAGAGTCATACATGTATTGTCCTATACCAAATAGAATAACTCTTTTAACATCATGTCATTTATATGATTGAAACATTTGTAGCATGTTTTATGCAATGAATCTTCTGAACGTAATAAGACCTTAGGCTTGAAGACCTGTTTTACAACTATAGTATAGTGCTCTGGCAATCATGTTTGAGTAAATCTACATTATTTCTTATCGCTAATAACTGAGTGTTCGTGAGGCACCTGAGCATTCTAATCACCTGCCGCCAGACTTGAGCCGAAGCTGAAGCCTTACGTCCGGACGGTACAAACCTAGACACCATTAAAGCTGAGAGCCGAACTTGTGCCTCATCGATCTATAGCCTTTTATCTTTCAGAAATGTCAGCAAACATTAAAACACCAAGATGAAAATCTTTCCAATACTTAAGATTGGCGGCCGTTCCTATGGCAGCTCTAGTGTATCCAAGAATAATGTCCCAAGTTTTCCTTATTTCTATTATAAAATATCTAATGGCATTAAAAAAATAACAGAATCTTGTCTTGTGTATTCTTTATCAGGTCTGATGATTGTGTTTCTTTCCTTTGACCGGAAGTTTTGAAGCAAAGTGGTCGCCTAAAAGTAGCCCCTCTGCAGTATTTGTGAAAAAAATCATTGCATTAGAAATCCTAGTTTGACAAACAATCTCAGCTAAACCTACAGATGTATATCTCACTAGGTATATAACAGAATAAGCTACAAATAATAGCACAAACTACAAGCTGGAGTTTTGACAGAAATAACAGCTGATTGCACACACTATGGACTAAGAATTCCATACCGAGGAAATTATAATTCTAAAATACTGCATTTACCTTCTACAAACGTGTGTCAACTCAGCTAAACCTACTGATGTATAATATTACTAGGTATATAACAGAATAAGTTACCAATAATAGCACAAACTACAAGCTGGACTTTTCACAAAAATAACAGATGATTGCACAAACTATGGACTAGACTTCTTGTCCATAGAACACTAGAATTCGCTACCGAGGAAATTATAAGTTACAAATTATTCTTACATGGTATCACAGGATTAGTTGCCAATAATAGCACAAACTATCGGCTAGACATAAAATGCGCACAAGAATGTATAATGCCATTGATATAAATTATAAAAAGAATGAGACCTTATAGAGAACCTTGTGGAATGCCAGCGTTAATTAGCATTAAGCTTAAATAAAATTCGTTGTATTGAACTAACTGGCTTTTGTCTGGTAAATAATTCCGAAAACAATAACTTGCTTTATATGAAAATTACAATTGTTCAAGTTTTTGCAAATCTATAAAGTGGTTTACCTTATCGAAAGCTTGAATACATCAAGAAAAGTTTTTTAAAAAACAGGTCGTGGAATATAATACTGTCTAAAGCCGAGTTGTTTTTCAGAGATTAAGTTATATTTCAGTAAGTGTTCATGAATCATACTTTTTCTTAGACAAGGAGGAACTGATCTTGGTCGATAGTTAAAGACTACATTGTTGTCAACATAATTACGTACAGATTAACGTTTTTGTCATTTTTAATGATTTTGGAAATGTACCAGACTGTAAGGGTACATTTACGGCTTAAGCAGAACGTTCTGTAATAAAATTAAGTAAATATTTGATATTGGCCATTGTATGACATTAAGACAAGGCCAGAGGATTTTTTAAGAAATATCTGGCGTAAAATAATTGCAACGGAGTTAATCAGTACCGCTCTCAGCCAACACATTTTCCCAAGATGTTTTGAAAACCTATTGTGCGCAGCGCATCACACGTTGTAATCCCGTCTATCGCGTGGATGGTTTGCACGAGATTTCCGCAACTGGTCAGAAAAGTAGAATACCCTCCAATCAAATAAACGAAAACTGTCACTTGTTTTGTCACTTTATCTGCTCTATAGCCCGCTTCACTTTATTAAAACCTCAGAGCTGAGCTATTATTAACATTCTGAGGTAGTGTCTCAAACTCATACTCACACTAAACAATGAAGCCCACAAATCCCTTTGATTGCTTTATTGTTTTTCTCAGAATGTGATTTGGCAACAAAGATTTTTAACTGCTAAATAAGCAAATATAAAAATATAGATAAAAAATAAATACAAATGCATATTTTAAGAACATATTGTAAAGCGTTTAATAAAAATATCAACTTGTTCTACGCAAACGCCGAATTGTATACCACAAGCTTATGATTGATGCACTTCTCCATACACAACCCCTCTATCTTAGCAGTTAGCTATAGTATGTAACTTTGACAAAGATAATCACTTTACACGCCAGACAAAAAATAATAATCTTTAAGATAACCGATGTAATTAAAGTTTGTTTGTTGTTTACTAGGGTGGCTTTACTCGGAAGTATTCATTGAGTTCAAAGACGGGTACTTTGTTGCCAGATTTCCCCGATGCCCAGTATCTTATTTTACCGCCGCTTCTCTCCAGGGAAAAGGTATGTGACTTTTCTCTTACAGTGGCGACAATTTGTTTGACGATAGTGATCCCAGTAATTTGCCAACTTAAGCATAAGCTTGGGTTTAAACATGGACCCCCTTAACAATTGGCCCGATTGTGAAAAATCAACCAAAGAATACATCAGACATTTGTTTAACAAATAGCGCATTGTGAACATTATGGCATGAAATACCATTTGGATCCGCCACCGTTTGACGGTGCTTTGTGTGTGCATCACCTATACTCTGACAAGCCGAGAGTTCAAGAAGCACGGCTTGGCACGTTCATTGTAGTACTAGACTATGTTTGAGCGCCAGGTAATAGCTCTCTGTTCCCAGGTCTTGTTTTCTATACACTTCAGAGAACCGTTATGGATTATCGGCGGATTTTTAAGCGCCATTGTGCTCAGTATCGTGGGCTCTCCTTGACCACGTGCCGCCTTACGACTGACGGAAATGACTTCTGACAGCTGTTATTCCAGAAAGAAGACACTTCCATTTATTCATGACACTCAATTGTGTCACTCTATTTATTACTGACCTGCTACATTATGTATTCATTACAAAGGTTTTCTGACTTGAACCGACGGAAACAAATACGGCTTGTCGATTAAAAAAGCTTTATCGTGGCTTTAACTGGAATATGTCAAAGCAGGAACAGCGCACAATATTTTATTTCAGCAAGAAGTAGAGCATATCATGTACAGCGTTAGTATCGAGGGTTATTACATGATATTAGCCTGCATGAAATGAACAGCAATACCTTGTGGGAGTTCAGGTTCAGGAAGGGAATATTATTTTGGGCGTTAAAATAGCTGAGGACATCTTTATTGTATTGAAGCTTCCAAATTCCGGCTTTATCTATTTTATTGACTTTCCACTTTGAATCTGGTTGACGTCATCAGATGACTATTGGTAACCATGAGTGTCACTTGAACGAAAACTTAAGCCAAATTGTATGTGAGTGACACTCATATGCCTAAATACTCAAGATGAAATATTAATTTTTGGACACGTTGGTGAGCTTTTAGCTGAACATGTGAGGTGAAAACTGGAAAGTGTATACAGCTTTTATTTAACAGATGGGTGTCCGGTTTTTAGACAGCGGGACAGTATCGGTGCTTGTCAGTAAACGGTATTTTCCGCAAGCACGCCCTTGACGCCCTTAACGATATACATCCTTTTTGTAATTTTTGTAATTTTGTGCCCTTTATTATGGAAGTAGTTATAAAAGCATACAATAAAATACAATCGTACAATACTACAGATTTCTATAGTAAAGTGAAGTGTTTTTGCACTTTTTACTACACATTACTAGATCTACTATTGTGAAATATACTATACACTACTATAGTTTACATAGTATACTATATTTTATGGTACAATACTTTTACTTCACTCTTAATATACGTAACATAGTACAATATACTTTATGTTATTACACAAGTTAGGTACTTTCAGAACACAGAGAACTTCATGTTTGCTCGTCACCAAAGTGAGTAAAATGGTCAACAATCACCAATATGTAGTACGAGACAATTCTCAAAACAATGCAAAGATCATATAGTGAATGGTGATGGTTAGAACAGGTGATTAAGAGATAAAAGATAACAGTTTATAAACAAAACAAGCTCTTTACTGACTTCGTATGTTACTGTACACACTGTATTACAATCTAGTATGGGATATTATTAAAAAAATAAACGTTGCCATACGGTACAGTGTAGAGTAAACTTACACGTCCAATAAAAGATACACATGGATACATGGTCATTCAATATTTCGGGGTTTTTTTTAACCATTGTCAAGAATTTGGAGTTGTAACTGTACTCTACTTTGTGAAACTCATCAGTGGGAATAATGCTACACTGTACAATGTTCTCTGCAATATGCAGGACAATAGTACAAAAGTACAACACCAAGGTGAAGACAGGGTGAGCAACTATATGTATCAACCCATTACCATATCAAGCCTTTGAAAAATTCCAATCACTTATCGAATGATATGTATTTAAACAAATTTACTTCATAACTAACTTAATTATTTTTTTGATATCAACAAAGGCACTGACACGAAAAAGATTTCTTGGGTACGAAGTTATATTTTATTTCACCAAATGTTTTTCTTAATAATATTTGAAAAGCTGTTAAGTTTAGTTTGTGTGTTCTTTTTTCCATTTCTCGTATGTGTAATCAATATTCAATCGTTGCATCTGTAAAACAGGTAAAGCCGGAGAGTTCAAATCTGATGTCAGAAATGTGGGTAGATATGAAGGATATTTTTTTCTACAATGATTTATTTAATGTTATATAGCACAAAGTGCATTGTTATACAAACTTTATATTGGATTAGGGTCAATCCGGCCGCCAGGTAGACAAACTAGAAAATATGCTTCCATGAAAATTAATGTAGTATGGAAGTTAATTCTGACAATGTTTAACAGTTCTCAAAATTATATTTTGACTGAAAACTGTGGCAGAAAGTTACATACCGGTACCTTAAAGTTTCAATCTGGTGATTCAGGAGTCGGTAGCAATCCTAGCAATCCGGTAGCAATCCTCGTATACGCTTGAAGATTCAATTTATTTGAGATCTTCTGTTTCCTTTTTGGCTGATAATCAATCTGTATCTTGTAAACCACTGGATTTTGGAAGGGAATTACAAAAATGATAGGTCCTAATAAATGGCAGTACTGGCGACTGGCGATTCAATCTGCACACTTCTGTAACTTAAATGACACCTACTGTCTGCTGAACAGCTGCTTAGGTGTGGATTTAAACATGTGTTAGTTACCTGCTGTGTTTGAGGGACCATGTAAATGAGCAGTGTTTCAAGAGGCTAATACAAACCAGGCACTACATATAGCTCAAAGGTACAATAAAACAGAGCTGAGTAAATTAACTCGATAGAGGCTAGTTGATTGGAAATGAGAATGTTCATTTCAAACAAATTTTGATCACACCCATGTGGAAATAAACCGTGCAGTGCACTTATTTGTCACTTAGCCCAACTATGGCTTGAGTGATTGATTGATTGGGGTTTAACTTCGTACTCAAGGGTATTTCACTTATATGACGACGTGCCAGCCCAATGGGTTACGGAAACCACCCTCAACACCAGTGGCAACAAACAAAGACAAGACAGAACAAATACAGGACAATAACGGGATACAATACAGACACCACAAACAGATCGGGTTTCTGTTCCCTTTTAGCTCCGAGAGCCCCAGGGCAACATGAAGCTCCCTCCAACAACCAGCACTATGGCTTGACAGTGTTGTTTGCTTGTTAATATCTGCCTGAAATTTGGGGAATGCTTATTGCAATTCGTTTATGTGGTAATACTTACATACTTCATTGATTTCCTTATGTAGCTGGCCTTTTGTTATAATAATGTAAAAAAAATATTCTTTCTTTCGAAATAAAATAACACTTTAGGTACCCAACTATATATTATTGTAAAAGCAATGTCAACACCCCCGGACCCCACATAAAATAATATGAGAAAAAATTAATTTATATATTAGAAGTGCAGTTCATTACTCCTCTATACAATCTATGTCGTAGGGTAAAAATGTACCAAGATCAAAATGATTAATGTATTAAATCTTTTCAAAATCTTATATTTCGACCGGATTGTTGCCTCCAAAAAATTGTCATTGCTAACCCTATATATAGAGCTGTAATACAGTAGGCCTACTTAGTTTAACTTTAGAATAAGTTGATACTTAATTTGCCATAGTATATGTGGGTTAATGTTCTTCTTATAGTACGTGAAATGCAATACCTAAATCTATAGCACAGTCTTCATTTACTATTAATCACTACCGTTTACCTCAAATAGTACCATCGAGCTCAGGTAATATATAGTTCTTTGTTGTACAACTTGTTCGTCTTTTATTCTCTAGAAGAAAAATACCTAGATCTATAGTCCAATCTTCATTTACTATAGATCATTACATTTTACCTCAAAATAGTCCCATTGAGGGAAGTTTATAAATCACAGAGTTTGCAACTCGATAGCAAATAAATCCTGACCTAAAAATGTGCAACAATTGCCATCGATTGTATACTCACGTGTCAGAGCAATTGCTATCGATCGTATACCCACGTGTTAGAGCAATTGCTATCGACCGTATACCCACGTGTCAGAGCAATTGCCGTTGATCGTATACCCACGTGTCAGAGCAATTGTCATCGATCGTATACCCACGTGTCAGAGCAATTGCTATCGATCGTATACCCACGTGTCAGAGCAATTGCCATCGATCGTATACCCACGTGTCAGAGCAATTGTTATCGATCGTATACTCACGTGTCAGAGCAATTGCTATCGATCGTACACCCACGTGTCAGAGCAATTGCTATCAATCGTATACCCACGTGCAGAAACAATTGACATCGGTCGAATAACCACGTGCAGAAACAATGGCCATCGATTGTATACCCACGTGCAGAGATAATTGCCATCGATCGTATAATCACGTGCAGAAGAAATTGTCATTGATCGTATACCCACGTGCAGAAACATTTGCCATCTAGTGTATACCCACCTGCATCGGCAATGGCCGTCGATCGTATACCCACGTGCATCGGCAATGGCCATCGATCGTATACCCACGTGGAGAAGCAATTGTCATCGAATGTATACCAACGTGCAAGAGCCATTGATTGTATACCTATGTGCAGAAGCAAATGCCATCTAGTGTGTACCCATTTGCATCAGCAATGGCCATCGATCATATACCCACGCGCAGAGGTAATTGCCATCGATCGTTTACCACCGTGCAGAAGCAGTTGCCATCGATCGTATACCCACGTGCAGAAGCAGTAGCCATCGATCGTATACCCACGTGCAGAAGCAGTTGCCATCGATCGTTTACCCTTGTGCAGAAGCAGTTGTCATCTGTCCTTTATCCACGTTCAGGATCAATTGCCATCGATCGTATACCCACGTGCAGAAGCAGTTGCCATCGATCGAATACCCACGTGCAGAAGCAATTGTCATCTGTCCTTTATCTACGTTCAGGATCAATTGCCATCGATCGTTTACCCACGTGCAGAAGCAACAGTCATCGATCCTTTATCCACGTTCGGGAGCAATTGCCATCGATCATATACCCACGTGCAGAAGCAGTTGCCATCGATCGTTTACCCCCGTGCAGAAGCAACTGTCATCGATCCTTTATCCACGTTCAGGAGCAATTGCCATCGATCGTATACCTACGTGCAGAAGTAGTTGCCATCGATCGTTTACCCCCGTGCAGAATCAACGGTCATCGATCCTTTATCCACGTTCAGGATCAATTTCCATCGATCGTATACCCACGTGCAGAAGCAATTGCCATCGATCGAATACCCACGTGCAAAAGCAATTGCCATCGATCTTATACCCACGTGCAGAAGCAATTGCCATCGATCGTATAACCACGTGCAGAAGCAATGGCCATAGATTGTATGCCCACGAGCAGAAGTAATGCTATTGACCATATAACCACGGGCAAGCGCACTTGTTATCGATGGAATACCCGCGAACAGGAGCAAATGCCATTGAACGTATACCCACGTACAGGAGCAATTGATATCGATTGTATACCGACGTGCAGGAGTAATTGCCATCGATCGTATACCCAGGTGCAAAAACAATTACCATCGGTCGAATATCCACGTGCAGATCGATTGTATACCCACGTGCAGAAGCAATGGTCATCAAGTGTATACCCACGTGCATAAGCAATTGCCATCGATCGTGTACCAACGTGCAGGATCAATTACCATCGATCCTATACCCACGTGCAGAAGCAATTGCCTTTGACCGTTTACTTACGTGCAGTAGCAATTGCCTTCGGTCGTATACCCACGTGAAAAAACAATTACCATCGGTCCAATATCCACGTTCAGAAACAATGGCCATCGATCGTATACCCACGTGCAGAAGCAGTGGTCATCGAGCGTATACCCACGTGCATAAGCAATTGCCATCGATCGTATACCAACGTGCAGAAGCAATTACCATCGATCATATACCAACGTGCAGGATCAATTGCCATCGATCCTATACCCAAGTGCAGAAGCAATTACCATCGATCCTATACCCACGTAGAGAAGCAATTGCCATCGATCCTATACACACGTGTAGAAACAATTGCCATCGATCCTATACCCACGTGCAGAAGCAATTGCCATCGATCCTATGCCCACGTGTAGGATCAATTGCCATCGATACTATACCCACGTGCAGAAGTCTTTGCCATCGATCCTATGCCCACGGGCAGGATCAATTGCCATCGATACTCTACCCACGTGCAGAAGCAATTACCATCGATCCTATACCCACGTAGAGAAGCAATTGCCATCGATCCTATACACATGTGTAGAAACAATTGCCATCGATCCTATACCCATGTGCAGAAGCTATTGCCATCGATCCTATGCCCCCGTGTAGGATCAATTGCCATCGATACTATACCCACGTGCAGACGCACTTACCATCGAGCGTATTCCCACTTGAATAAGCAATTGCCATCGATCATATACCCACGTGTAGAAACAATTGAGCATTGAGCAATTGCCGTCGATCGTAAACCCACGTGCAGACATATTACCATCGATCGTACACCCACGTGCAGAAGCAATGGGAATCGACCGTATACTCACGTGCAGAGGCAATTGCCATCGATCGTATATCCACATGGTGAAGCTATTGTCATAGATCATTTATCCGCGTTTAGGATCAATTGTCATTGCACAAGCAATTGCAGAAGCAATCGATCGTTTATTTACGTGTAGGAGCAATTGACATCGATTGTATACCCACGTGCAGAAGCAATTGCCATCGATCGTTTATGTACGTGCAGGAGCAATTGACATCGATTGTATACCCACGTGCAGAAGCAATTGGCATCAATCGTATACCCACGTGCAGAAGCAATTACCATCGATCCTATACTTACATACAGAAGCAATTGACATCAATCGTATACCCACGTGCAGAAGAATTGCCATCGATCGTATACCCACGTGCAGAAGCAATTATCATCGATCTTATACCTACGTGCAGAAGCAATCGGCATCAATCGTATACCCACGTGAAGAAGCAATTGTCATCGATCCTATACTTACGTGCAGAAGCAATTGCCATCGATCGTATACCCACGTGCAGAAGCAATTGCCATCGATGGTATACCCACGTACAGGAGGAACAGATTAATTTGCCACTCAGGACCTTAAACAAATATATTTCGATCATTTCAACTTTCATGTTCTAATTCCCATGGCCAAAATGAGCTTACATTGCTCCACTAGCTTTTCTCATCCTTAAAGTCAATACTATACATGTATTTTTCAAAAGAAAGCACACTGGCAGAAGATTGTCGATGAATTAAAATCGATACATCATATCATGTTCCAGATAAACTCCCAGTGACAATCTCGAGTTGTTATGGGTAATTACCTACTACATCTCGAGATAAAGAAAGAACCATTTACATCGTTTATGAAGAATTGATAAACATGTAAAAAAAAATAGGATTGATATTACT
Source organism: Mopalia vespertina (assembly GCA_030265115.1). NCBI lineage: Eukaryota > Metazoa > Mollusca > Polyplacophora > Chitonida > Mopaliidae > Mopalia > Mopalia vespertina. The sequence goes on along the minus strand of JAQQZZ010129449.1, from coordinate 3,367 downwards.
AACCTCATTGACCTCACGCAATAGCCATAATAAACTGAGATTGTCTCTATACGGCTTACGTGGTCTAGGCGATCACTGGACACTCATCGTTTGGGCTGTGACAGTCTAGGTACTGCTTATACACAAACCCCGTTTATCCTACAGATATCAGTTTAAACTCTAAGTCAATATAGTTGTATTCTAGTTAAACCCTTTGTTAAAGGTAAGTGTGTTTGTGTATCATGTATTCTCGCCCGTCAAACTGACCTGTATCATGTATTCTCGTCAGTCAAACTGACATGTACTTTTAAACACGTTAACAGGAAGTCAACCGCTATGACGTAATCTACGAGGGTTGCGTTTATTGTGATATTTCCGCATCAAACGATTAGCAGTATTGGCCGTATCGTTAATAAATCACACAATTCATTGCAATATTTTCCAAGTGACGTGCAGTTAGAAACCTAACAGGCTGGTCAGCAGAAATACTTATTTCAATCCATTAGCAAAGGAATATGTATACACAACATAGGTTTACAATTAAAACATGTAAGCTCATACACATAGTCTTTAAAGTTGGGCGTAAACAATTTTTCTTCATGACATCAATAATTTGGCTAAATTAAAATATATGAAATATTTAAGTCTAACGTGAAATAAATCTAGTAACGAGAAAAGCGCAACATGCTGTAGATGAACTAAAGAGCTAAGTCTAACGTGCGGTAAATCTACTACAGGTCTAAATCTAACGTGCGGTTAATCTACTACAGAGCTAAATCTAACGTGCGGTTAATCTACTATAGGTATAAGTCTAACGTGCGGTCAATCTACTACAGAGCTAAGTCTAACGTGCGCTAAATCTACTTCAGAGCTAAGTCCAACGTGTGGTAAATCTACTTCAGAGCCAATTCTAGCGTGCGGTTAATCTTCTACAGGGCTAGCCTAACGTGTGGTGAATTTACTTCAAAGCTAAGTCTGACGCGCGGTAAATCTACTATACAGAGCTAAGTCTAACGTGCGGTTAATCTACTAGAGGACTAAAGTCAAACGTGTGGTAAATCTACTACAGGCATAAGTCTAGCGTGCAGATAATTTACTACAGAGTTATTAAAGTCTAACGTGCGGTTAATCTACTATACAGAGCTAAGTTAAACGTGCAGTAAAATCTACCACAGACATTAGTCAAATCAGCGAAAATCTGCTACAGGCTTAAGTCTAGCGTACGTTCATTCAACTATTAAAGACTAAAATACGGTTACTCTACTACAGATTTTCTACATTTATTTCCAGGGCGGATTTAGGTTTTTGGTGCAAATGTTACAAACATTAAATAATTCATGCCCCAGCAAAAAGATGAGCAACCCCTGTTTTGATAACCTGTATTTATCGGCATATCCTTTATCTAATGGAACAGAATTGAAAATGGTTGGAATATGTAGCGTGAGATACCCCCCAAGCCATTGTACATTACAAAAGGATAAACGTTAGTGATATTCATAGACTTGGTTACCTGTAAAGTATGACAATTTTGCTCAGCTTCTATCAACGCTATAAAACACAATAAACCGAAGTTTAAATCTATAACAATATATTCTTCAGTCTAAACTCTGAATGTCTTTCAAAAGGGTGTTTGATTTGTTTATCTATAAAATAGATAGATGACTATATTTTCAAGTATTTTACTCTTCTTCTTTTTTTGCATTTAGACGTTTACCTGTTTTTCCAGAATTTTATACTATCTTGAATATTTTAAAATGACAAGGGTATAAAACAGATAGTCTTATGAGCCATGTGTTATACAATCCAATACATGCGTTTTACAAGTTGTTTGATCAAAGCATACTAATGTTTTCTATTGACATTGAACATTGCAATGTCATAATGTTATTCCAGTTACACCCTTCTGAGAGGTTTCATTACGTCCACCCGAAACAAGTTGACTACCCACTCATGCAGGTTCGGTCTGGCTTTATATAGTGTGCCACACTAATAAAGCAAGTTTGTCATTCCAGTCGTGCGCCCGTCCGCAGACATGATTGCTTTTCACCAAATTAAGAAACCATTATATATGATAGTACCATTCTTATGAGAAAGAAGCTGTTCTCAAAATTAAGTATAGACAAAGGGGATTCGACCACGAATGGGAACACAGTTTTAGAAAATGAGCTTCAAGTGGGGATTTACTACTTATACTTAGCTTGTTTATATGGTACCATTCGCAGACAGCATAGCATTTAAGTTATTATGTTTTCAGTATAATATTATTGTTATTAAGACATAAAAAAAAATATTGATTAAATGTTTATAATTTTTTTACGAGCGAATTGTTTTGCCAGTAGTGTTGACAAGCCTATCACCAGGCTAGTTTGTCTTTTCCACTTTTTTTTATTTGTCAGAAATAATTCATCTTATCTATGACACATTCAACCCACCCCTGTCACCACGCTTAAGTTATATCCTTAATTTAGGTGATATAGATTCCCGCTGAAGACAAATTAAATGTAAATCTGCTGGTCAATAAGAGGAAGATAACGCCCGCTAATAAACATGCCGCTGATGGGGTGTGGGCGGAGAGTGTGTAGAACTAGTACTTCATAAACACCCATAAACACTTCCATTGTCAGCGAAGATATAATATCCCCTGTAGCCCCACCACATAAACACCTTAAAACACTTCAATTTATATTATAAAAAAAAAATCTTCTTGTAGTTTAATATATTTCGCAGTACTTTTTTTTAAGATGTACACAAGATGAACTTTAAATAGTGAACACAAGCGACAGTAATTTAACGTTCTGCAAAAAATAAATATACAATCAACCCACTTAACGTGAGACTAATTTTAAATGTTGGCAAATTTGAAACAGAAATTCTAAATCATGCTTTATTAAAATTTATAAGAGTATTGGAAATTTTATCAACACTTATACCGCGACAGACACCAGTCGCCACGAGACGCTTAGGGTCCGTTATTAAATATCGCTACATCATTAAATATGTCAATAAACCTGACAGCAATGTTAATGTTTATATCACCCCCAGGTCGAGACGTTCATCATGATGTACAAAACGCACTGCCAATGTATACTTGATACAGCTATCAACGCTAATTTCGAAGAGGTAAGTAACATCCAATGACATATTGCATTCATCAAGGATAATTGACTTGTTTGTTTATTTGTTTGTTTATTTATTTATAAAATATTGTGAATTATACATTTTGGCCGAGAAGTCGATCGGGCCGGGGCTTTCATTGAATAGTATCGATGATCGGCGTTTAGAGTGAGTAATCTAGATGGCCGACATATTGACTGAGTATAGGCTAGTTTTGACGTCGGATATATTGACTAAGTAGTCTTGATGATCGGTGTTTTGAGTGACTAATCTA
>JAQQZZ010129438.1:0-13909 GCA_030265115.1 Mopalia vespertina | reverse complement strand
TGTTTACAATTGTGAAGTCCATCCACGCTGTGATGCGACGAGTATCACTGCGCGCTGAAAGCTGGTTTCCGAAATATATCGGAAACCAGACACAATGGCGCGTTGATACCTTAGAGTTGGAATCTCCGCAGGTAGGTCCACGAATAATGTTTAGAATGCTGTACTTGTAGGGGTTGTTTTGATTTCCTGACATAACCAGTATGGCGGTAAGTAGGATAGAGTAAACAGATAACCTATTTTGTTCATGGGACATAACTCCCTACAGACAAGAATAATAGCTGTAAAAAGTCGCTACTCATGGTGAGATTAGATTATATTCTTGAGATTTTGTCAACATAAAATTCCTGTAGAGACCCAAATCTTTCATGTCCTACTTGAAGTTTACCATGCTCTTATTTACAGTGCATACGACCCTGCTGAGTATGAAACACTGCCGGTAACACCTGAGATCAAGGAACTCTTCCAATACATCACCAGGTATATCTAATATGTACATCTAAAAATCAGCTGATTTTCTTACAAATTCTAGATAACTGTCATGTACATTTAATTTGAAACGGGTATAACAAAAAATCAATACATACAGAAAGAAAGAAAAAATGACTGAAAATAGGTTCTTGTTAATTTTCATCTATAGTTTTTTTTTCATGATTAAGCATTCTAAATATCTTCCACCAGCTTTGAAAATAAGGTGAACTGATCAAATATATTTTTAAAAATACTAATTTATTCCATAAGAATCCTGTTCTGTATCTATTTTAATTTTTTATTTTATTGTTCTGTGTAAATATATGTCTGAATATTTAACAGGTATACCCCTCAGACGATTGAATTAGACACCAGAATTAAGCCCTTCATTCCTGATTTTATACCAACTGTTGGAGATATAGATGCTTTCATTAAGGTAGATCACCGACATTTTGTTTTTCATAGATATGAATTGTAAAGAAGTATATATGTATATCCATGTTATTAGTGTTGAACCACTTGTATCCGGTTCATGCAGGCAATCATGAGGGGTGGTGTTCATGAGGTTTGCTCTCACATTTCAGGAAGGCAAAGAAAGAGTGGACCATACGTCATCATACAAGTAAAACATCCTTTGGTATGACATTTAACCCCAATCAAAGGAAGAAACACCTGTATTTGACTTGTGTTTGTGAAGTAATTTCACTGCAAAGCTTTATTTCATGTGTGAGTTTGAGTATACAAAGAGTAGCTGTTAACCATTGATGTGACATGATGGAGCCTCTTGTTACAATAAGTGCAGATTAATCAATATAGACATGTTGATTTAACTGTATAAGGAATAATCAAGGAACAGTTTTTAGCAATGGGAGCTTCCTGTGCCCAGGTGCTCTCTGGGCTTATCTTACAGTGCCGTGTTAAACCCCAAATAGAATGTAACTGCTTAGACATTTACCTTCAAAGTCAATTAAAAGAGGAGAAAAGAAAACTCTCTCAAGAACAAAAAATAGAAAGAACATAGCCTTATAAATATCACACTTGGAACAGTTTTTAAGTGTCAAGAAAATTTTAAATTTATCCCAAAACTTCATGAAGTTCTTTAAGTGTAATTTAGAAGTTGGATAACATAAAACAAATACATGATACAAGAAGCTTTATTTAACGTCGGATATTTCTACAGACAACATAAGCCATGATGAGTTTTTCTTCCGACAAAAAAAATTTGAAATGAGATGGAAAAGTTGTGACCAATAAACCAAGAAGTTGTTATTCATATGAAATTCTTATTTGTTTCATGAAGTATGGTTATATACATTGACAACTGATGAGACTTACTTATCTCCCTTGGTAAAATTTTTACCATGGAGTTATGTTCACCATATAAACTCTGGGTTAAATTAATCATCTATGAATAATTTTTACGAAATAGTCTACAAAGGAAAGAAAATAATAATATATTTGAGAGAAAGAATTGTCGTTTTTTGATGGATATATGCTATTTCAAGCTGCGGCAGAAGTGTTTCGCTTTGGTCAAACTTGGCGATGCCCATTGATCTTATGAAACAAGTATTCAAACCTTGTTTGCTTTATCTGTTTACATTTCAGTTGAATTAATAATGAACATACATACGTTTCACAAACAAAGTTTAACACAAGCAATACAAGCCAGATTTGCTTTTCCCTCCTTAAATTTAACCACTTGTCATAGAACTATTTATAATTAACAGTGAAACCAAAGGGTTAATGAAATATTTCTAAAACCATCTGGTGATTTGTGTATCTGTAGATTTCTCGACCTGATGCTAAACCGGATGCCCTGGGACTGTCTGTACTTGATGAACCCTGTGCTAAGCAGTCTGACCCCACTGTCCTTGATCTACAGCTGAGAGCCATGTCCAAACAAACCACCAGTAAACAACTGGTAAGACACTGTGTTCTTTAAACATGTTAATAGATTAGTAGTCTTGTGTTTGCCTGTTGTACTCTTTACCTGTTCAGGCCGCCGGTCGTAGCATAGTGGTAGCGTGTGCACTTCCTAATCCTACACCAATTTACTGTTCATGAGATCGAGTCCGTCTGTCGACCATCAGGTATATGAGTGAGTCACATGATGTGGCTCCGGCAATCGGGGGGTGGGTTTTACAAGGTTTCCTTGTCACAGCTGGAAAACACATATTTCTCCTGAACATTTAAGAAAATTTGGTTGAATATACATTTAAGACTTGTTTCATTTTTTACTTCTTTCCTTTCTATAATGTTTTTAAGGATGTTACCTTTTAAAGTGTGAATGATTGTAGGTAGTGAAAAGTCTGGAGAATGCTGAGAAGCAGCCTAAATCTATTGATAACTGGATAGAAAACATTCGAGATCTACATAGGTCAAAACCTCCTCCAAATGTACATTATTCAAAGTAAGTTAGTTTTCTACCTGATTATCTTTTGTTGAAATGAGACACTTTTTATTTTAGTTTAAGAAATATAAAATTTGGTATCTGAATGTGAAAGGACCTACTTACATTGCCAACAACCATGGCCAGATGTAGGAGGAGTGTGTTGTTCCAACATATTGAAGCAGGGTAGAGTGAGAACTGGACAATCCACCATGTAATTGAAATACATTTGAGTTCAACATTAAACCCAAATCTAACAGCCAAATGAAGCATTTAAAAATCATGGATAACATAAACAAATATAGAAAATGTTATTTATTATCGTGCTTCTCAGTTTTGAAACTTAAAAAGATATCTGATAATCTATTGCATTTATGCATATTTTGAACTTTAAAATTATACATATTCTGTTTAATCTTGCTCACAATACTATCCCCCAAAAAACTGCAACAGTTTCTGAAATATTGCTATAGTATAGTATAGTATACTATCCCATTGGCCTTCTAAGAGGCACTAGTCACTCTAACCCAATGCCTGCAACACAATTAAGAAAGAGACTGTACAGTTGCTGCATGTTTGACCAGTTCGACTTTTCTACAAAAATTTTCTTTGTCTCTACCAGCAGAATGGTTAAAGCATTCAATGTTGTCATTTATTATTTCAGAAATATGCCTGATATAGATAACCTGATGCAGGAATGGCCTCCTGAATTTGAAGAGTTGTTAAAAGAGGTTTGTTGTTAAGGCTTCATTGTGAAAATATAATCTGAAAAAGACACATTTGTGCCAAAAAAAACGAAATTGTTAATTTGTAGAGAAATTAAATTCTGCAAGACACATACTAGGGCTGATTTATAAAGCAAAAGACTGATTGAATCTGTTATGTCGCTGTTCTTGTCACATTCACCTTAATGGGTAATGGCTAGACAGGTTGTGTTTAACAGCTTTTGTAATGGTGGGCTTCAACAAGACCATCAACCATATGATAAAGCGTTAATTAAAGCTGCTTGCAAACAGTTTAAAGTCCTTTCAAAGCTAGTGGGCAAAACAAAGACAATCTGTTCTGGTGCCAATCTCTGTAAGTTTGGACACCATGTAGAATGCACTGAAGTATGCTTCACAAAGCAATCTAAGCTTAAGTCAAACATAATTACCATCACAACCAGTACTGAAGATATACTGTTGCCATGGTAGTTACATTCAACATAAGCTAAGATTGCTTTTTAAGACTTGGGAAATCTATCGGTCCTCCTAAAATAACAGGCATCGTTTAACTCAGGGCTGATTATTATCACAGAGAGTGGTGTTCCATGTTATTACCAACATTGATTCTCACTCACCATTTAACCCAGGAGACAAAAAAAGAAAAAAAGATGTAAAGTGTGTTTTGTGTATTATAGTTGTCACATGTCAACTGTATTTCAGTTATTTTATATAAATATTGAGCAATTTGATGATTAAAATTATCTGGTAAAAATAATGATGTAGCTTATTCTCTGTTTTAGGTTGGACTGCCCACAGCTGACTTAGATTGTGACCTTGCTCAATATGTGGACATGATTTCTGGTAGGTACAAAATTCAAGATCTTTTTTTCACAGACAGGTTTACAAACTGTCGGTTAACACACACTTTAGTACATATTAGTATTAGGGATTGAAACCCAGAAGGACTGGTTTAATCCCAGAAATATTTGAAACCGTTTGTATTTGTTTGTTTGTTTGATTGGGGTTTAATGTCGTACTCAAGGATATTTCACTTATATGACAACGAATTGTCCACTTTACACTGCTCCTTGTCTAATTACGGTGGAAAACCGGGAGGAAACCAAATTTTCTTAAATGTTCAGGAGAAAAATGTGTTTTCCAGCTGTGACGAGGAAAACTCGTAAAAACCAACCCCGGCGATTGCCTGAGCCACATCATGTGACTCCCTCATATACCTGATGGTCAATAGACGAACTCGATCCTGTGAACGGTAAATCGCAGTAGGATTAGTAAGCGCACACGCTACCACTAAGCCACGGCTGGGGCCGAAATCGTTTGTAAGATGACAAGAAAATTCTATTAAATTAAACTTATTAAGAATGTATGTGGGTCAAAATATATATAGTTATTAAAGAACAGAATCCTGAATCAAAAAGGTCTTTTGAAAGCAATTTGTTAGTCAAATTTAACGCAAGGCACTTTGTATCAGTTTCTTTTATACATTACATGAAGCATTGGATAAACCACAAAAAGGTAGAAAAAGGAAATCTATTTAATCGACAGTTATTGGAATTTTATCCAGACATTATAAATAAGTCTTTTGCATTAATACGAAAAATTGGAAATACATATTCTTTGCTGAATTTTTATTTTTGAACTGCATCCTACCTGCAATGTTTTCTGAATTAAGCTCAGATTTTATCAAAAGAGGTTTACCAGAGCTCTACTGGGAATGGTTAAACCGAAGATATAAAATTGCTGTCTTCCAGCCAAGCTTATAAAATGATCTACTGATTATATCTGTCCAATCGAATAGAACCAACAGGACACTTTTAAATAATATTTATCACATATACATTTACATGTACTATGTGATCAGATGTTTATTTTTAAATCAACAAATTGGTATTTAACACTTCATACATATAATTGTACTTTTATTTTTGGAAGATCTTGGGGAATATCTGACTGATATTATCAGGAGAAACTAAAAATTATTATTATTAAAATAACAGTATCGCGATAATCCTTATTCAAGCCTAATTGCAATCTTATGAAAATCAGATCTCAAAAACACTCCCCCTGTTTTGTTTGTCGCTATATTGAGATCTAACGCAATTACCCCACCTACAATGTCCATTGGTTCCTTAAATTGACCAATCACAGAGCTGCTTCTCAATTCAAGTTTGTAAAAGCCGAAGATTTCCACCAACGAACCAAAGTTTCCTGACTGCGTATTTTGTACATGCACACACAATAAACAAACACCATTCAAATAATTTTTGAGTGGAATTGCATTTTCCCCTGTTTACATGGGACTTACAAACATCAAAATCGGACCACTTCTGCTCGTTTTGGAGCCTGTGGCCGCAGCTTAGTGGTAGCGTGTGCGCTTGCTAATCCTACTTCGATTTACCGTTCACAGGTTCGAGTCCGTCTGTCGACCCTCAGGTGTATGAGTGAGTCACAAGATGTGGCTCTGGCAATCGCGGGGGTGGTTTTTACGAGGTTTCCTCTCGGTTTTCCACCGTAATTAGGCAATGAGCAGTGTGAAGTGGACAATCCATTGACATTCCATATCGAAGTGAAATACCCTTGAGTACAATGTTAAACACCAATCAAACAAACAAGCTTGTTTTGGAGAATTAGTTGTTTACCATGGCCGCATGTTATCATTGGACAACTGAAACTGTGACCTTTCATGAACCCTAGTAAGCTTGACCTAATTGAACAGTTAAAGTAGAGTGATTGCGTAAGATCTCAATGTAGCGACAAACAAAACATGGGGAGCGTTTTTGAGATCTGATTTTAATTAGATTGATCCTAACTGAATACATGCTGTTGTGATCTTAATAACAGAATAAAACATGTTACTGTCTTTCAGCCATCTTGGATATCCCAATTCACAAGGGTTCAACTCAGCACAATGAGAAGATCCAGGCTTTACATGTCCTCTTTACTCTTTATTCAGAATTCAAAAATTCACAAGTAAGTTATAGTAATATGTCTGATTTTGGTTTTTCTTAATATTATTGCGGTTGAAGTTTGACAGTCAAGTTGCTGGTGACTTCTGTTTTACACTAAAAACTGATCTGCATAATGAACCTTCAGCAATGGTTGCCTTGGAGATCAACGTTAAGTTGGCAAATAGTACTGTATGGAACTGCCCCCTGATGTTGAAATACTAGGACAGGTGTCTGTATCAATATCCTATCACTCTGCTTTACCCTGACCAACTGAACAAAATATAGGTTGTGGCATCTGCGTCCTGTCTTGGTTTGTTGTCAGTGACATTGAGATCCTTCACCCATTGGGCTGTCACATTGTCTTTCAAGTGAAATATTACAGAAAAAGCCTTAAGTATGGCATTCAACATAAACCAAACATAGTCTCTGTTGACACTCAATAGAGTAAGGGTAAGAAGGACAAGTGGCTGAACTGGTGCCCATGTACTGTGACAGGGTGAATAATCAGATAAACTGGGACTGTGTCCTGTGCAATTATATTAAAGGCTCGTCAATTTCAATCGGATTTCAGTATTTTCTCTTATATATTTTGAATAAATGAAGAGAGAAAAATTTCCTTGCCTCCACCGGGATTCGAACCCGGGACCTATATATATATACATGTATAACAATGTAACCAGAACGGAGAATTGGTGAATTTCAATATCAGTAGTGACACGAGTAGGTCCATGAAACAAGATTTCTATCTGAAAAAGAGTTTTTTTATGTTGTCTTACATTTACCATCATGTTATAGCCTCCACTCTCATGATAACTTATGAGTACATATATTTCAACTAACTGACGGTGACGAATTCTTTCTATTTTAAGATGGAAGATGTAGATTTCTACCATGATGGAGAAAATTTATAACTTTGTGCATTTCCTAATTTTGTTGTTTGCAACTGTCTACTGCTTTGAATGTTCGTAAAACATCATTTACAATCTCTTTTTCAGCATTTTCGTACATTAGCAGCTGAAAACAAACTGAGCAATTCACTGAAGAAAACAACGCTTGAAACAGATGTTCCAGATTCCCTTATTATTTAATCAGTTAAGTCAGAAAGAGACTTTAAGAAACTTAAAGACTTTAAGCTACCCATTAGCTGTTGATGTCACATTGTTTGTTACTGGATGAGCATTGTGATAAATACTGGATCTGACAAGACTACATATCATTTAACTTGATATGGACTATGTTATTTCATGGCATTGATTCTGTTCTCCATCAAGTAGACAGTCTTCGCCCATTGACCTTTGTAGTGCCAGTGTACAACTTGGGATGATTGGAAGTCAGAACTACACAAATATGGTTTGTTGGAAATAGGAGCAGAAGGATGTCACCAAATTGTTGTAAACTGTGCTCATTAATAGCGTGTAAATTTAACATGTACATATTAAGTCTGTATGTGTCAATACATTCCCTGTTTAAGATATCCACTTACAAATTAAATGTTAGAAATACACTTTATTATTCCGTCCAAATAAACAAATGATATTGTCTAAAAATTATTTCTTTATATGAATGTAAGCTGGGCTTATGGATTCTGTACAATATATGTACCTCGAAGAACAATGCTTACAAATCTGTCTGCATTCAGAAAATATACTAGAGTTCAAATGAATTGTTTTGTTTTGTTTGGTCTGACATAAAGCTAGAGAACCCTTTTTTAACCAATCAGATGCAGCCTTCACTTTTTACCGCCATTTAAATGACACTTGTCGACATTTTGGATCCAGTACTGTGGCCAGGCTCAAAATCAACTAATTATACTCATTCGTAGGGACTTTCTGTGAGCCAAGCATTTTCAATATTTCTATTATGATTATGGTGCATTGTTGCACTGGCAAAGCTCCCACAATTCTCTTAAGATACACTGCGTTCATAGGGTTTACACCCATTGACGAGTGTAACACCAGTGACATCCCTTAGATCTGAAATCATGGCAAACTAACAGTCAGCGATCCATCGATCGGCTGAATGCAGGTTGATAACTTTAGGAAAGTGTTCATAGTTTTATTGAGATACAACATATTTTTTTGTTTTTATCACAATTGCTACAGCAACAACATTTTCATAAAACCATTGCTTCATCAACAATTGTTCTGCCATAGATTGCTCCAGTGGCGACTACTTGGACGATAACATCTATCTCACATTGGGAAATGGCAATCACACAGTACCTGTACCTGGCAGCCAAATCTGAATTTTCAAAACATGTTATTTTTTTAAAATATGGAATTGTAATCTGCTTACCACATTGCCTTTGACTAAATTGATTACAATAAACGGTATCATTGTTATCTCATTTGAAATTGGGATAAATCCCATCACATGATGCCAAAAACGAAACCTGACATTGAATGATTTCTGTCAATGTCCTGTAACAATATTAATTAAATGCTGCACCAGACATGGCATTTATTTTGCTCACCTGTCAAAGTTGGGTCTCCTTCGTTCACCTCTTAGGGTTTTCTTTAAGGGATCAGAGGCAAAGTCTATTTTATAAATGGTTAGAATACATGTTTATCTTGCTATGGTTTCAATTGATCCAAGACAGTTCTTAAGCTACTGGCAGAATACAACAATTACAGCTTGTTTGAGTTAGGAACATCGGGATTTGTCAGCTAAAGTACACATTTCTCTAACTACCAAACTATGTTCCATTCTGAATGTAGTAATAGTTGAATAACAAAACTTAATTCTTGGGGTGTTTTATGAAAGAAACTTTATTTTATGAATAGATGCAGTATAGAATTGGTATAAAACAGTTTAAAACAATGCTTTACAGATTTTAGAAGCAAAAGCCTGTTTGCTTATTTAAATATACAATGACATGAATATTAAAACATATCATAAACAACTTTTGGGAATTCAGTTCATATCACACAACTGTTATTAAAGGTGATGAGAGCCATGTAGCTTTCGAAAAATAGTGCCCAGGGCGCGTAGTTAGGATTAGTTTGAACATTTTTTTCTTGTAAGACGGACTTTTCATGCCTGTAAAATTTACCATTATTTGATATTTATGATTTATATCACCCCAAAATAAAAACAACCAACAATTGTCAATTCAGGTCACCAATGAAGGAAAGTTTATGTTTATGGACACATTTGATGGAATGAAAAACCATACCAATTAAATGACCGAATTGGGTCTAAATTGTCATCCAAAAATAAAATTTTGTATTACACAACAAAAAGATAAACTGTTCCAAAGTTTCACTTAGAACAGTGTTTTTTTTATTATTATTCCTGAGCAAATTACATATATGTAAGTATGGAATATTATAACAATATAATAACAACTTAATGAGGATGATTGTAAAATTAAAAATAATTTGCTCTGCTCTACAGTTCAATAAATACTTTATCACTGGTACACCTATATAAACATCTTATATACATGTACCATAATACAGTAATCTTTAATACCATTGAGATTATAAACTATCAAAGATGTATCGTTACCATGTATTTGCTATAAAAGTGCATCAAAACTTAATGTCATAAAAAAACAAAGTAAACTGGTAACAAATCTTATATTCTGCACAAAAAGAATAAAACACTCAGTGAAAAAAATTAACTTTTGATTCATCATTCCAAATGTTCATCGTCAAACAATCATCTATCTATTGCAATACATTTTTTTGTCTTCCTTTTTTTCAATTACAATGCCCAGCACTGTTAGAACAAGACAAGAGTGTGGATTATATTTCCATTTAGTGAATATTTGTTTCACTTTTCTCCCCTCGATTCTGTGGGTTAGAGTTTATAAGCTGTATCTCCTCCGCCACAGATCCCGTGTTCTCATTCACCAGGTAGCGTGTCATATCCACACCTAACCCATGCAGACGTCTCAATGTGACAGCTTCCTGAGTTTGCTCAGCTTCCAAGATGGCTAGTAAAAGATAACAAGAAAATCATTACCATGAAAACTGTTGAATTATCAAAGGTTGATACACCAAAATTGATTGATCAACTGGTTTGTGGTTATTGCTATGCTCAAGGGTATTTCGATTATATGCCTATAGTGTCCTCTAACTGTAACAGCCATACTAACACAACTGTAAAGTGTTTTGCTCTCTTGGAAATCTCTGTTCCTTCAATGCTGAGTATAGACGGTATGACTGAGTGAATCACACTGCCCCCAGACGGATGGTAAACTGAGATGGGGAATACAAGGATGTTACAAATGGACCTGTTTAGACGGTATGACTGAGTGAATCACACTGCCCCCAGACGGATGGTAAACTGTGAGATGGGGAATACAAGGATGTTACAAATGGACCTGGATAGACAGTATGACTGAGTGAATCACACTGCCCCCAGACGGATGACAAAATGTGAGATGGGGAATACAAGGATGTTACAAATGGACCTGTATAGACGGTATGACTGAGTGAATCACACTGCCCCCAACAGATTGCAAACCGTGAGATGGGGAATACAAGAATGTTATAAATTTTTCAGTTAGGATTACTCAGAAAACATGATTAACGAAATTCAAAGTAGGTTACAATATATTCTTATGGTATAAAAATGGTATGTTTGATTGGGGTTTAACGCCGTACACTCACATGATGGCGTGCCAGACCAATGGATTTAGGAAACCACCCCAGACACCACTGGCAACAAACAAAAACATCACAGGACAAATACAGGACACTTACAGGACAAAACAAACACATCGACTTTCTGTTCCTATTAGCTCAGAAACCACGAGGGCAACAGGAAGCTCCCTCCAGCCACCCGCATATAAAAAACGGCAAATGAATCTGGACCCTATATGAAAATATGTATGATGCATGCAGCAGAAGAAATGACACCACGTCACACCAGTCTGAGTTAATATGCAATGTCTAGACTTTTTTGTGAATTCAGAATTTTAACTGCTGAGCATCTTTTAAAATTTACTTTTGTGTAGGATTCCATGTGTTTGATTCCATGTGTCTTCTACACAAATTCTACAAACAAATTACACTAAAATAAGCAGGGTAGACAGTCAGGTCAAATATGCATAATAGAACCTTTCACGCAAGGGTCTTCAATGTTTTTACACAAAATGGTTCACAAATGACTTATTCACCTCCAGTGGAAATCAATTTCGCTGATTCTTTCTTGCTGGACAATTCTAACTATACTGTACAATCTTAATTGTTTCCTAGGCATGAATATAAACATCAACCAACTGTAAAGAAAGGGATTTCTTATGACAACTAACAATCTTATAAGCATAAAACATGTTGAAAGTGAGTAAATTCTATGCCCCATACTCCATCGGGTAAAGATAATTGTTTGATTGGGGTTTTACACTGTCTTCAAGGTTATTTCACTCATATAATGGTATTCCAGCCTGAAGACCTGTGTTAAACAACCCTAACAAACAGTTACAATTTACAAGACATGTACAGGGCATAATTCATGTAATTTTCACATTCAGTAATGTGAGTGTGCAAATTTACACTGTTAGGGGGTACATAGAACAAAGTCACAACTCCAAAGAATGATACACAAGACATGTATATTGTTCTTCCGAGTTGTGACTTTGGTCTTCTATGGTAAACTACTCAGTGGAAATCATGGTATTAGAGGTTACAATGGATCGCCTTTTTGTTGTCCCTTGGCTCTGTGAGTACCATGACTAAACAAAGTATTCTGCCACTACAGAGTTAATGGGAGTTACTCCATACCTAGTTTAGCTGTGGTCTCCATTGAATCCATATTAAGCTGATGGGAGTGTTCAGCTTCCTTCATTGCTAACTCATGGGCCTGTTTCAATGTGTCCACTTTCCGACGGTGATCTAATTTACTCTTCTCCATCGCCTGACCTAAAACAGTCAAAATTTAGAAACAATGCCAATAAAAAAAAAAAAACAATGATGGATTACAGTTTAAAAAAAAAAAAGTGAGGACATCTATTTCCTGAAAAGGAGAGATCACCAAAAATAACCATACATAAAATATTATGTTTTGTTTGTTTGTTTGATTGATTAGGGTTCTATGTCCTACTTAAGGTTATTTCACTCCTGTGACAGCACGTCAGACCAATGGGCGATGATAACTACACCCA
The DNA here is from genome assembly GCA_030265115.1 of Mopalia vespertina. Taxonomy (NCBI): domain Eukaryota; kingdom Metazoa; phylum Mollusca; class Polyplacophora; order Chitonida; family Mopaliidae; genus Mopalia; species Mopalia vespertina. The sequence continues at coordinate 1,270 of JAQQZZ010129438.1, read as the reverse complement.
ACATCACTGGCAAAAAACAATGACAAGATAGGACAACCCCCAAAGGTAATACAAAAACATCACCAATGGATCAGCTTACGGTTGCCCCTTAGATCTGAGAGCACCAGGGCAACTGGAAGATCCCTCCAAGCACCTGCCATAAAAAATGTATAAATTATTTTAACGTTAACACTTAACATTAACGTATCAATTTGATACATGTTAGTTCAATTTTAAGACCAGAATCAAGTTTCTACAAACACATCACCTCAAATGAAGCATTCAGTTATATCCCTAACATGCTGTTGATTGATTATCTTGGTAAGATTTAATCTAAAGAAAACATTTCAATCCTATGGGAGTAAAAAATAAATAAATGTCTGGAATATTTACGCATTTTTGTTCTGTCTTGTTCCTTCTGTAGTTTAAAATCCACAAGTTTTTGCTTTTGGTCCTCGATTTCATTATTAAGTCTGAGTCGTGTTCGAGCCTCAATTGCTCTGGTTTGCATACTCTGAAAACAAATGGTGAGATTGTGTTCGATGGGACGTGTTTTACATTCTAATCAAAGATTATTTCACTTTAGACATATTTTTTTTATGGTGGATGACAGAAAACATTGTAAATGAACATACCAAACATGGCATTGATTACCAATCAATATGTGTTTAATATTCAGAAATTCAAAACCATTACTCTTACCATATAAAAACTTGGTTATACTTTTATTACCACATTCATATTAATTTTTTTTAAGTGTTTAGTGACAATTTTTCAAAATAAGCCACATAGCAACACAGTAATATGAAAGATAATGATTAAATTTAATAAAATTTTGTTCCAATGAATGTTTATAATCACATGATTTTTTTGCCTTTTGGTTTAAAAAATGCAACAGTTGAATGAAAGCTGCCGGTAATACAATTCTTACTACGATTCTTCGTTTGCTCTAAAACAACTCACATACATCGACAACTATACATGTAATAGCCATGACAATTATACAAGAAGCATTAAGTTAGATCAGATAGATAAAATGAGCCGTACAAACCTGTAGTTCCTCTGTGGCATGATATCCTCTGTAGACAACCTTCAGTATGGTAAACCCCATCCTCTCACATCGCTGTAGTAACTGAGAATAAGTCTTCAGACTACTCAGATACTCTGTCTCCTCTAAAAACTGGTCATATCTGCAAACACATTTTAATATTACTGTTTAGTGATGGGAATTTTATGACGACATATGATAATGGATGCATATAACAGCTTGCCAGCCCAATTAATTAGCGCT
>JAQQZZ010129427.1:0-13909 GCA_030265115.1 Mopalia vespertina | reverse complement strand
TGCTTAAGGGTATTTCACTTATATGACGGCATTGTATTCCAACAATAATTGACACTAGCACAACCAAGATGTGAAGCATTTCCATAATATGGAAAGTTAATTTTCCTCAAGTGCTAAATAAAGACAGTATTGCTAGTCTTCAAACAAACTGCCTTTAGCCAGAGGGCCTGGTTGCTGAACATGCTATCAAATTGAATTGCTATTAGATGATGTCACACCATGTTGAAGGTCTATCTCTAACCCGGTATTAACGATTTAATCTTGTGTTAGCGGCTAATCATCTTTAGAGAAACTGGCCCCTGAAGCATTGTACAGTTTGGCACTCATTCCACACTTGCCTCATAGCAAACAAACGTATGTATTCTCAACAACCATGCTTGCTAAATGAACGGTGGAAAATGCTCAGAAATATGAATTGGAAGAGAAAGTTACATTCTGTTGATGGTCTTCATTGATTGCTTGAGCTACCTAACACTTAAACATGTTCAACTCCTTGTTTACATATATGAATTAGATGTACCTTGGGACCTTCAGCAAGAAGGAATTCACGCAGCTGTTTAGCCGAAGTTAATCTACGGTCACCATCCCGAGTAACTCGTTTAATCAGTTTAGACAGTCTGGATTCATCGTTAAAGGGCCTTACATGATCTGAAATGAAACAAATTTAAATTGAGTTCAGATTACTATTATAAAACATTATTTACTGACAAAGAAATAGTTGTGGGCAAAAACCTGGGCTTCTTTTGTCAAATAGTTTGTTTATTAATGCAAAACATTTAATTCAATACAAACAGCTGATAACTATTTTAGGCAAACAAAATACAAACATATTAGAAATGAAAAATTTCCCTGGTCTTATTAACAACAAACTATAGACTAATATATTTTAATAAAATACAAACTTGTACATGTACCTGGTCTATCATGCCATGTCAAGTGTTTTCTGTCATAACTGAAGTAATACACCATACTGTTACATTTTAACTCCATGTACATGTATCAGTACATTTTTCACAAGTATGAAAACAAAAATGAGCCCTGTACACTATGGTATCTCAGTAAATACAGGTTATAAAATAAATAACTGCTGGTATGCTACTACATACATGTATTTAATTCAATTTCATAGCAACTGTATAAGACTCAACGTGTGAAGTGTTGGCAAACTAATTTCTAAAATGTCACACTTGGGAAATGTATATGGCAGTGACAGCTGGTAAAGATATATGCTATAGATAATATATAACCTCTGTATATGTGATATATGATTAAAAATCAATAACCAGATTTACAAACATGACAAATGATCATAAAAAGTCTAGAGATAGTACTTTATTATCACACCAACATTAAAGATATAAACTAAGTCAGAAATTGTCCTAGTTTCGGTTTGTACAAGTAAACTGAAAGGAAATGTTGCAAGCTAAATGTATGTTGAGTGTGTGTGACCCAGTGTTCAGGTCAGACTAGTGTCTCTTGTCATTGGAATTTCTTCAAGCATGGGAAGTTTCATTTTCACTTTAGCTTCGACATAGGATAGATACTACACATCTAGTTTGGAACAGGTTTTTGTTTACAAACACCTTTTTATGCTTTTCTATACATAGAAATCAGACAATTCATATCACAGGTAACATGCCTTAGTTACCCACTATAAAATACAAGAGATCTTTGCAAACAGTATCTGTTGTGTCCAGAACGTGACAGGTATTTCAGAACTAAACTAGGATGGATGAAAAACATTTGACTGTAACTACAAGCATAATATTTATCTGTAAAGAAGTTATGTGTTCTTTTGCTCAGTTCAATAAATTATATTTTATTTTAACAGTAACAGTGTCAAACAGTAAATTTTCAATTGAATTATTACTGAAGTGGACAGATTTGTTTGTTTGTTTGATTGGGGTTTAATGTCGTTGAAGTGGACAGATTATTTGATTGATGTGGGTTTTACAAAATACAGTATTTTAACTATTTCTCGCTTAAAATATCTTTGATTTTGGGTGTAACATTTCACTTATCAGAGGACAGATTGCCCATTTGGTAACACATCCTATTCAAATTAAAACAGTGGAAAACCAAGCGGAAACCTTGTAAAAAACACATTCCACACAAAATTTTCCACTGGTCCACAAGTAGTTTGTAACAGTTACTTGCCCACAATACATTTTACTGGAGGCAATAACAACATCTTATCAAAATTGTAAAATGTCTGAAAATGACTGGTATGGCTGTAGCACATGTAGCAGGTGTAAAATGGCCCCTAATGATTTTTACTGGCCTCGAACCAGGTATTGAATTAACTCTGTTTATAGTTTTTATACCAATGCATACTGTGATACATGTAAACGTGATAAATTAGCACGAAATATTTTCTTGAAATATGACACTTGTTACTTAAGAGTAAAAATGTACTTGTTGATACAAATTTGATACTGTGCCAGGCCTGTGCTGTTGGGGAGAATGGACAGAACGTTGTTTCCCCTTGGTTATGAAAACTTCATTTGAGAGGACCGATTTATAGGTTTCCCAAATTGTTAGTAATTTCGTCTAAATTTAAATTTTGCTACTGATTTTGACCAATTTTGTCATTCAATAATCAATGAAGATTGTATTTTAAAGCAATTTTGCTTTATTTTTCACAAAGGCACATAATTTATGTATTTAAAAAAATCAGCAAACCAGAGGAAAATGCAATTGTTAGGTTATCTCAAAACATTGTAAAACAACCGATTTTAAGATTATGCCAGAAGAGATTACAGCACAGGCCTGTGGGCATGACTTCACTTCAGCGATAAGTATCTAGCAACAAATATTATTACACAGTTTAAAACAAATTGCTTTTAACAATATTTGATTTTTGTATGATTGGGGTTTAACACTGTACTTTAAGTTATTCCTACCAGATGACATCATGCAAGTCCAATGGATGGAGGTAAAAATTACCCCTGGAAATAAATTAAAATTTCTGGCGACCACAAATTTTTCGGTTAAAATCCTATATTGTACATACAGTGAATATGGCTGGAAACATATTAAAAATACATGTACGATAAAGTACATTAAGTTATATTCTTTATTTCTTTAAGGAGAGAGATCGATTTAGCAACCCAGGCCTCTCAACGAGAGGAGAGTGAACACTCACCTTGTCCTCACAACAGTTGAGAATAAGGAGAGCGACGGCTTACTCGCCTGTATCTGTATGATTAAATTTCATTGCCATTTTTAAGTAGGTTAACATTAAAAACTCTCCACAGCTCGCCCGAACCGAAATGTAGGAGAGTGGTGGATCACTTGTTTTTATTTTACTTAGCGAGAGCACTGGCAACCTGAAGGATGTAATCAAGACAGAAGAATTACCAACTTAATTATGCAAATATATTTAGTTATCGGTACCATACTGGATGGACGTAGGACTTCTGTTGTGAGTTGTTGTTGTAATCCTTTTGCAGGGGACGATAGCCTATACCGGAGACATGTTTAATAGGCTGAGCAACTGGCGCTCTTTTTTAGTCACGGCCCATGGAATGGGTAAAAAATAAAAATAAAAAACAGAAATGAATTTAAAATTTTGCTTCTTCGAGTTAACACACAGTATGAAAAATTAATTCAGTGGCACCACCACTTACAGATGACATCTTAAAATATTGATTTGCATTAATGTATCGCATTATTAATGCATCCCACACACATTTACTATCATTAGTTCAGTTGACTAGCTGATTAGAATAAAAAAATTTAATATTGAGTATTCAATGTTATCTTCCCCTGCATTTAGTTATTTATGTTCTATTTGATATGTGAAGCAAGTTTAAGTTGAAATGCAAAAACTCCATTTTTTGCACAAAAACTGATCTGAGGTAAATCAAATACATTGTAGTTCACAGAACTTTATTATGGGAATACATGACCAACATCACACAAAGGTCATGATACTCATCTTGATTATAAATTATAATCCACATGTAAATTTCACGGAAAAAAGGGTTATTCAAGTCAATGGACGACTGTTTGAGTTGTAATAGGTAAAACTAAAAAAAAACAGAATTTTATCAGTAAATTTTGCTCAGACGACAAATTAATGTGGATTTACTCATTTAGTTATTGAAAAAATGCAAATGCTTCTTGGAGAAAGAAGCTTAGTTTAATGAATAAGTGTTCTGAAATTCGAAAAAGGCCCCCTAAATTCCCAGCGAGTGTACTCAGTTGCCCGAAAGAGCAAGTATCCTAGATCAAACAAAATGTGCTCAGAGACGCTGCTCATTCAAGACACCGCCCAATGAATAAAATGGTAGAACCCATTTGTAACACATTTAATACAAGCTTATATCTCATTCTGATCAGTCAAATGAGTGGCATACATCAGGCCTGTGCTGTTGGGGAGAACGGTCAGAACGGGGTTTCCCCATGGTTATGCAAACTTAATTTAGGGGGACCTATTTATAGGTTTCCCAAATTATTTGCAGTCTTCGTCTAAATTTGAATTTTGCTACTGATATTGACAAATTTTGTCATCTGATAATCAATGAAGTTTGTGTTTTAAAGCAATTTTGCTTTATTTTTCACCCATGGCACATTTATGTATTTAAAAAATCAGCAAACCAGTGGAAAATGCAAATGTTAGGTTACCTGACAAAAATTTTAGAGGACCGAATTTTAGGTTATGCCAGAAAAGATTACAGCACAGGGCTGTACATGTTGGTAAATAATGTCATAACAAGCTAGCGTGTAGAACTGCATGGACACTACATCAATGAATGGCTACACATCATGAAATTAATTGTTAATTTCATTCACATAAGTCATTGGATTTGAAAAGTATATGCAGGGGCACAGTTAGACTGCCTGTTTAGAGATACCCTGTGAAAAGTGATGGACACTTCAAATCTGTTGTCGAATCTGCCACACTTTACAGGGAGACAGGCCTTAATTTTGCAATGTCCTTCAAGTCACAAGTTAATTTACATTGATCATGCCGTCTGCTTCATGTAATATAATATCATTTCATTGCAATGTGAAGGAGTAGAGTAAGCCACTAAAAAAATCTTATTTGGAGTCATGTTGTACAGATATTAAAGTATGTGTAAGCTTACTACTTATTCGATTGTGCTGCATCAGCTGTTTATGATTTCAGATAACTTGCTGCTAACTAGGTCTCAAGATTTTATCAAAATGCGTTCTTGATACTACTGGCTTCTCCTTTCCACCACAACGAATAGGCCTATGGCATTATGATATAAAAAGTCTACGGACTTGATTTTCTCAATTAAATCAGTTTATACTGCAAAAATTGAAGAGTCAGTGTTGTATAAAAAAATTCATTCAATGTGCAGACCTTTTGAAAAGCAGTATGTAAAGAGTATTAAACGAGTTCATTACATGAAACACACGTAAATAGTGGAAAAGAAGACGGGCAAAAGATAAACCCATGGTCCATCTTGGGCTGTTGCTGACAAGACCAGTCAGCAACACACCACTAATGACTGACAAAAAACGTAATGCGCCCAAAGTACAGTGTGCACACCTGAAACTTTTCTTGAATCCACAGTGCCACGTGGGGAAGAGGCGCTAGAACTACCACCTCTTGGAACCTGGTTGCTCGAATGATGAGAGCGTCCAGAATCTCTTCTTGGTGGTCGACTACCGCTTCCACCGTCTCGTCCTTTTGATCTCGACGCTCCATCTTTCAAACCAGTACTTCTAGATGCGAGTCTAAATTCACCTTTATCTGGCGATTTACTAGTTCTTTCTGTCACAGACTTTCGTCCGCTCCCGGACGACGCCAAAGTCATCTGTTTCGCAGTTGAAACGCTCTTTCCAGCAGCAGACAGACTGCCGGTAGCCGAGAAGTCGCTCGCATTTTGAGCTTTGTCACTCGTCTTTCCGTTGCTACCTCTCGAGGTTTTTGCATCACTTTTCGTTACTTTTTTACCGTCTTTTTCCTCACCCTTTTCGTTCATTACACGGTCATGAAAGCCCAATCATTTCGCGAACAAATTACGAGATACGATGAAATAAATTCTTGTAATAGAAAAAGACTTTCACTTCCTGTTGAATCTTGAAGGATCGCAGCAAACGCTGAGGACCATTTTAACCAATCAGAAACGTCATATACATATTGCAATGGCCACGATCGGAGAGTGCTTTTTACTCTCTCCGACGTTTTCGGATAAAACTCCTGTTTATGTGACTTCTGCGAGAGACACGGGATGTGTCACAGTAACACACAAGTCTCGATTTATTGATATCTATAAGGTACTAATGTTAATGTTGAACCATTTTTCATAGAGCAGTTTGTTTTGTTGAGCCTGACGAGCACACGTGTTTTTTTGTTTTTAAACTTCGAACAGATGATGTATATGTATTAGATCGGTGTCCGTCAAATGCAGCATAACGATCACAGGTTGAGTATGGACGGGTTGACATGGGAACGGGTTGACTCCTCTTGAAGTCTTCACCATACAAAATCACCTGTGTGATGGAGTTTGTCACAATGTGTTACTATTAGCAGGTAATGCAGCCATGTAGCTGTAACTAGTAACGGAGGCGTAGCTCCTTCGGGTGACACAGCTGTATTTGTCCATGGCAGTGTATAGTCGTAGTCAAAATAACAGTGAGACAATGCACCCAACAACAACAGAGTATATAAACACTCTCTCGAAATTTCTACTTCCTCCCCATTCACCATGCGTGTTTTTTTTGTTTTTGTTTTTTTGCACTGATCGACTTTCACTTTAAATTTGGACCTCGAATTGTATTACTCAACATGTTAATACAAACAAGCTAGTTTGTACCTTAAAATTAGTTGTTTGGAGCATCACAACTCTCAGTAGAACACTTGTGACTGAGATTTTTTAAACTCTACTTAATTCAAAGTACAGTTCGTTTTTAATATTATGATTATGGGCGCCTATGTGAAAAGGGCTATATATTTCACAAAATGACAGTCCTGGAATTAAAAACCAAAATGGCATTAATATTCGTCCTAAGAAATAGTCTAAATCTGACAGTCCATATCAGACCTTTTTGAAACTTTTAGATATATCCGTATCACATGATTGTCAGTTGAAGATAAAACATGTGGGCGAAAGAAGCAGAAATGTTCTACTGGGAGTTTTGATGCTCCAAACAAAAACAAATTTGAAGGTACGAACTACCTTGTCAAATTAGGAGATGTTGAGAAATACAATTTGAGGTCCAAATTTAAATTTGCTCTGCGCAAAAAAAATAAACTGGGTGAATCGTGACTGATTCGTGAGGAAGTGGAAATTTCAAGAGAGTGTTCTGCTGACTACTCACTGATGTCAACTAGAGAAATACAGCCGTGTCACCTGAAGGAGCTATGTCTCCATAGCTGCATGTAGCTATGGTAGTTAGTTACAACTACATAGCTGGATCCAGCCATTCTCCCCAACCTGATCAGGTTTGATAAATTATTGCAAAGGACAACTAGATCCAGGTACCGTCGATGAAGTCTTACACTTTATTCACAACATTGTGCTTTGTGGCATATGTTTGATTGGCTGGCATTGTAACTAGTCACAATTTTGTGGTTTCATCGATGTCCAAATCTATTTGATTTTGTGTTGCATTAAAACAGATTTAATTGAACACTGCAATAGTAGTGAAATAACCTTGACTACGACGTAAAACCAGAAGAAAAAACCGAACAAACAGTTCACTCCAATGCTAAGGATTTGAATATTCTAACATTTTCGTGCTATTTGAAAACAATAATCTTGCAGCCTGCAAACATGGCAGTTCAGCTCTTTTAAATGTTTTATTTCATTTTTATCTTACCGGCATATTATGCCATAGGGATGATGTCATCACGACGTCCTTCCGTATAGAGGGAGTGAACAAGATATAAAACATACCGCTTAACGCAGGGTTTATATTTTGGAAACACATTGGTCTTGCACTAAACTACAATCCTATTTAAAATGGGGTCATTTCAATCATATTTCTGGTTTCCATGGCAACTTAATGATACATACTTAATAATAATAGTTCACCAGATGACATGAACACATTTAAAACAATACCGGTTAATGCAAGGTTTTCAAATTTTGGAAACACATTTGTCTGACACTATACTACATTCTTATTTAAAATGGGGTCATTCCAATCAAATTTATGGTTGGATGATAACCATAAGATTGAACTATTTCCGTGATTAAAGCGGAGTTGCAGTGGATATAGTGACTGTTGTAACTTGTTTCTCCTTAACTCCAACATTGATAGAGTGCTTCCGATGGGATTAAGTGAGTCACACTCACCTCTTGTTGTTATTTATTTTCTTTAGATTGAAGATCAGAAGATTATTCAAAGTTGGTCCTTCAGACATGGCACAAATCTTAACGGACCTGTTGTATACGATGTTACTGGCAACATTTATATTGCAATGGTCAACAAAAAGGTGAGTTAGTTTGTAAGGTTTCTCATTAAGTTTTATATCCCAACCTGTAATAACATTTGGATATGAAGGTTTGTGTGTGTTTGTTTTTTCCCCCTAGATTTGTAGCTATCTTGATACCTGATACTAATAGAAAATTCAAATCCGTGTTTATATTAAAAAAAATGAACTGCTATGCATTTATTTAATATTTTGTAAATGTGTTAGCGTGGCTTTTACTGTATTGAGGCCGTGGCGCTTACTAATCCTACTTCGATGTACCGTCCACTAGATCGAGTCCATCTGTTGACCCTGATGTATATGAGTGTGTTGCATGAGGTGGCTCCGGCAATTGCAAGGGTGGTTTTTACTAGGTTTCCACACAATTTTCCACCATAATTAGGGAGGAAACCGTATATAGTGGGTAATCTGTCTTCATATAAGTGAAATACACTTAAGCACTTTGGAGGGGGATTAACTTTCCAACAGTATCAAAACACATCACATTAAATGGTTGTGCTAGTGTCAATTATTGTTTGAATACACCGCTGTCATATAAGTGAAATACCCTTAAGCATGGCATGAACCACTAATCAATCAATCAGTTAAACCCCAATCAAACCAACAAACTGTATTGAGCACACAGCCTTAAATGTATATGAAATGCCCTTGAGCATGGCATTGAAACCTAACAATCCTATACAAGTCTGTGAATCTTTATGTATAATCAGTTGTTGAAGCTATTGTTTTGTCAAAACAATTCCTGTCAAATCAGTTTACATTTTTATTTTAATAAAAGGAAATAAGAACCTGGAACCCCGATCTTCAGAATTTGGATAAGGCCAAGAAATTTGTGGTAAGTTACAACTTTGTCTTTAATTATTTAGCATCGGTAGTGGGAGGGAGCTTCCTGGTGCACTAACTTGTGCCTTCAAATCTAAAACGATCTGTTGAAGAGTAACAAACAATGCTGTCTTTACTTAGCATGGGAGGAAAAGTAACTTTCTAACATTATGGAAACGCTTCACATCTTGGTTGTGCTAGTGTCAATTATTGTTGGTTTACCCTGCCGTCATATAAGTGAAATACCCTTAAGCTCGGCATAAAACACCAATCAATCAATCCTGGTGACATCATATGTTGTTTCCCTCACCTTTTCATTTCAAATTAAATGCATCTCAAAATTAACTGACGACAACCAAAGCTGATTGGTGATCATTCTGAAATACCTCAAGCCTTGCTTCAGCTTGTGAGGTCGCAACTCCCAACATTTTTGTTCTTATAAATTCTCGTTCTTATAAAGTTCATTTTGATTTATCTGTCTTTAGGACTCCATCAGTCCATGTTGTTCAGTTGTTAATTATTTAATTCGTGCAATTGGTAAAACCAGTAAAGAAGTACTACAGAGTCCTTCATACTGGATAAAAGAATATGTACAAAAAGAGTCCTATAAAGCAAAAACTGTAAAATTGTTTTTCAGGTTGAATGCGTTGTTCTTAACACAGGTATAATTTGTAACATCACACTGCTTCAAAATTAATTTCTACTAATGAGTCATGAATTATATAGAATTTTTGCTGTGTACAAATTAGAATTACACTTCCCCTATATTTTCTAATTTTCTTAAACCTATATAAACGATAAATTATTCGTGTTTTGGAATGTTTATTACAGGCGTACAATCCTGTTCACAGAGTGATAACTTTACCAAAATGTGAACCAGTTGTTCTCTTTGAAAATGGAAATGTAAGTGGTCTTAGTGATCTTCAGGGGTCTCTTAGTGAAGGTCCAGCCCTGGAGAACAGTCATATAGTGTGGAGTGAGGCTGTCATTTGTAAGAATGGAGATAATGTGCTGTGTTACCTGTCTAAAACTTTGGTAAGTTGTCTGAACATGTCTTTTTTTCAACTCTTTTCCGCTTGATTTTCATTTAATAAACTATATCATTTAACTCAAGCTAAGTTCAACTACCTTAGCTAAATTATTCATAGTGATAGCTACATGTTGTAAATGCCTTGAATTTGGGAAGAATTTTACTAAATATGCATCTGCCCAAGATAACTAGTAGTTAGGGCAGTGCATTTTACTGATCCACAAAGATGGCTCTAATTAAAAGAATGTAGAATAATTTGTCCTGTAGACCAGAGGCAATTTCCATCCCAGATGAAAGAGCAATTTTAATGTACTTCTATTAGACTTGAGTTAAGTTGTCCATAATTATACAATTATCAAATCAGAATGAAAAACTTTGAACAAAAAAACTTAAAACACTATTTAAAAAGTGGATGTAAATTAGTTCACGTTTTATTTGATAAAAACAATTTTCCTCACATTAATTTTCTGTGTAAATCTTCAATAAAAAGTTTGTCATAATGGTAAAGAATGTTTTTGTTCCTGTTATTTAAGGATGGAACCTATAGAGCTCACTTCAGCAGACAGAACAATGACCAGTGGACTACCAGGACTGTCAACTTGTCCAATATCACGGGGGAAGTTTGTTGTTGTTGCATTCCATATGATAGTGCTGCTCACATGTATGTTCTCTGTAAGTACTCTACATGTATCACAGTATGTATTTTAATGGAATGTCTTTGTTTCATTTCGGCTATGTTTGGTTTCTTGCTCAGTAAAACCTGACATTGTGGTCAATAACAGGAAGGGGAAGCCAGGTTATCAGGACATTAATTTTCTAATTTATTTCCAGTTTAATTGATTGGTGTTTAACGCTGTACTTCACTCACATGACTGCGCAATGAGTGGAGGAAACCCTCTTGCCAACATTGGGAACAAACAATGACAAGACAGGACAAAGACAGTACTATCCAAGCCGTAATACAACCACGTCACAAACAGATTTGCATCATGTTGCCCTGTAGCTCCGAGAGCAACATAAAGCTCCATTTCAAGTTCAAGGCATGAGCCAATCATCTTTTTGGATTGATGAAATCAAGTTTGGACTGGCAAAACTTTAAATAGATAATCAACTTTTGCCAAATTTTGGGTTTTGGCAGACTCTTCTCCTATTTTGTTTGAAGTAAATTTGAAACTTTGTACACATGGTTTTTTGGAGGGAGCTGCTTGTTGTGCTTGATGTTTATCTCTCAGAGCTAAGAGGGGAATGAGAGCTAATTTGTTTTATCGTCTTGTGGTTGTCCTGTTATGCCCATGTGTATTGCGTGTGATGTTGAGAGTGGTTTCCTTCACCTATTGACCATCGCCATATGAATGAGCTAATCTAAAGCATCGTGTAACATCCAAACAAGCACAAAAGAGCTATTTCTACACAGAATATGGCTCAAGTTTACTATTGACATCACTCTCCTCTATTCATTGTCAAAATAATTTGTCTCGTGAATTTTGAAAATGATTGGATGATATCCATTATAATACCCCTAGGCTCTTGGTGCAAGCCCTAAATTTGTCTTAATCTATATTCATATTAAAAAATATAAAAAAATGTATATTTCTAAAAAGCAATCACTTATAAAAAATATATAATATAGTATATGTATTTTTGTGTTTTGTTAACAGCTCCAAATGGCAAGGTTTATTGTATTTATGAGAAGGAAGGTGGAATGAACTTGATTCATACAGTGTCTGGAGTAATGAAGGGAGCTACCATGACGACGGTTGGGGATTCACATGTCGCCATAGCAGGGATCAAAAAACAAAACCAACGTGAGTTATGTCACGTTTAATTGTGTATAAATATTAATGTTATTATGATGGCTAATAAAGCTGAAAGCACAACATTTACTACAATAAATGAGAAATCCATCCTTTGTTGGGGATGGCTACAAAAGGAATAGCATCCTTTTCCAGAAATGAAGTCCCATCACTTGCTATAAGAAAGCACAACATTTGCTACATATGACATCACATTACTTGGTCTAAGAAAGATGAAAGCATAACACTTACTACAACTAATGTTAGCATATCATTTGTTACAATAAAGTTGACCTCACATGACCTTACTCAATAAAATAAAGCCTTAACTTGAAAGCAGATTCCTTGTAACACTTACTGACTAATGCTTAAAGCACAATATTTGTTATTACAAAGTTGAAAGTACATTCCTTCTTTCAAGAGAACTGACAACATATCAATTGCTACACTACAGCTGAATGCATATTGATATATTACTTCCTTAAAAAGCAATCCTATCTAGCTTCATGTTGCCCTGGTGCTCTCAGAGCTAAAGGGGAACAGGAAGCCGATCTGTTTGTGGTGTCTGTATTGCGTCCTGTTATGTCCTGTATTTGTCCCGTCTTATCTTTGTTTGTTGACAGTGGTGTTGAGGGTGGTTTCCTTCACCCATTGGGCTGGCACGTCGTCATATAAGTGAAATACCCTTAAGTACAACATTAAACCCCAATCAAACAAACAGACCGTATTGAGTAGTGTAGAGGACATTGTTTCCCTCACCCATGTTATAAGAGATAGGGTGATGTAGATTGTAAGTTGTGCGCAGTCTTTTTGCAGAAACTTCTGTCTTGCGCCAGCTAGATACTAGTCGGTAGCTCTGGTCAAGTATCTGTAATTATCAGTGGCTAGTGTGGTCTGATTCTTCACTCTTGAAATCTGGAAAATTCGTTTGCAGATTGTGAAAATCGTGATCGCCTCCATAGGAGGACACGGACAGGTTCGTAATTTTATTATATGGTTGCCATGGCTTCGATTGATCTTATCTATAACTTTGTTGTCATTTATATCGTACGTATTATTTATTATTGTCATTTTTTACATGAACGCTTTAAACATACATAATAAAATAGTTTGATTAGGATATAAGTCTGGGTTTTCATTGCAACTATGTTGACAGGCCCTGGCTATTTTGTCACCGCAAACTCCCATGATTCAACGCCCCATATCTTTTCCCAAGGTAGGGCAAGGTTAAATCGACCGGGCGAGCAAAGGTTCGTTTCAATTCTGAAATTGCCTCCCCTGATGGTTGACAGTCCGCTGCAAAAGGGGTGGCAAGTGGTTAAATAGGCCGATTTTTTTACACAATGCTGTACCCGCTACTGATATGGGCATTGCCCACTTCTAGTTCATGGACTTCTGGTATTAATTTTGTTGACCAATCAAAACGAACATAGATGTTATTTGCATGTGTTATTTCCTGTGTTATCACACAGTTCAGGAGTAAGGATATGGGGACTGTAGTGTGAGAATTAAATGTACCTGTTGATTTATAAGTTACAATAAAATAACATTCATTTTCCTTAGACTACTTGAATGTGATTAGAATACTATTATGAAGTAAATAATCTGTACTTATATATTTTCATTATTTACCAAGACTACTTAAATGTGATTAGAATACTATTATGAAGTATATAATTTGTACTTATATACAGTGCTCCAGAAAAGGTGAGTATTGGCGTTAATTAAGCATCTTAAATAAGTCAAAACGCCTCTTTTGTAAATGGAAGGAGTATTGAAACAGCATCCGATGCTGTTTCAATACGCCTTCCATTTACAAAAGAGGCGTTTTGACTTATTTAAGATGCG
>JAQQZZ010129416.1:0-13911 GCA_030265115.1 Mopalia vespertina | reverse complement strand
AGTATAGGACGTCGAGGTACTGTCAATGTCCAAATGATAAATATCGAACGTCGACGGCCTATTTAATAGGACTAGGGTATGGTACAATTATTCTTCGTCTAGATTTAAATAGCATTGCTCTCTATTATGCGAGGAATCTTTACTTAGCACTACTGTTTTATGTAAAGATGTCATATCTTTTCCTTCTATTCAGTATCAGCTATTATGAATTGTTATCATAACATGGGGTATCACGTGATTTTAGAATAACATTTCTGAGACAGGACCTAGGGCATTCTAAAATATAATCAATTCTACTTCCTACGTCAAGACATTGACTCTAATGTACACCCGGGCCATCTTGTTTTGCACTTCTTTTATTTGCTTGTCTGTGGTTAACGTTGCCCCAAATATTGGCGGAAATTAATGCGCGATGGCTTGGCATGGCATACGAGAGTTTTCTTAGTCTCGTCCACTATAGAAACTCTCACGAGAATACGATTGGACCTAGGGCTGAAATGATCACGAACACGGGTACTAAATTGATCTGGCTTTGTTCGCTATATAATCAGCTCGAGTTTCTTATCGCTGTAAAGAGCATATCGAATAAATCAACACAGCGACACCTCAGGCTTATGTTCTATTTTTTTTATTTCCCACCAACAATGACCCGGAAATTGTTGATTTCATAGCCACAAACCCCTCAGGTGTGGTGTTGATAGCACGGTGTCCTTAATGATTATCAGTTCATACTTTAGCCGAACATTTAAGTGTGTTATCATTCCACTGGATGAGTGCAGTTAGGATCCGATACGAAAACAAATAATGTACCCTAAACCGCATTTTATTTCAGATTGACAATTTCATGACTGATTGTTTGATTCCAACAATACTTCACATATTTAAATACATGATTTAACACGGCGACGTTTAAATACCATAAATATTGCTCGAGTAGATGGTGAAAGTGATAACCGACGAAAGGCGGGCGACGAATGGATCATCATGTTATCCATTGACGAGAGCTATATCATTGTAGTCAAAATGTGAAATGACTAAACTGTCATATTGGACAATAATCAGCGGGAAAGAGGGCGGCGACACGACACAACCACAGCACCCGCTACTTTCTCAGATTTTGTTCACTATAAACGTGTCTCGTTTCTTACCGACTGGAGGTCATGTAGGATATACCAACACAAAATTCATCTATATTCACTTGGCCACTGGGTGGCACGAGGAGTTACCCAACAGAGTTGCCACAAATGGCGGACATTTATTGCGTGTCATATATTTTAAATACATTTTCTAAATATTTTACCAAGTTTTTCAGATTGATTTTATTTTCATTCTAAAAAACAAAACTCTGTATTTTATAGCACCAAGTCTTGTGTGCCCCGATAGCGTGGTCTCAAATTGTTCCTTAAATAACCTACCTTTTGACAATGAAACAACACATGATACTTATCTCCAATACTTCTTCTACCAACAGTGCATAGGCAGTTTTATCAAAGATGCCCTTAATTACTCGATTACTCAATATCAGAGAAGAATTGATCCACCCACTGATCTCTAAGAATAAGCTCTACGTTTTTAATATCATTAATATCGTTGACAGATTGAGAGTCCCATATATCATTTAAGCCAACGGAATACAAGATTGACTTTTCATATGACAGCCGACGGTTACTGTGCTCATTCTCATTCATTTAAATCAGAGGAAAAGTTAGAATCCTTATATTGCAGAAACTTTTTCCAATACGAAACGGTCTTCACAGCAATTTTGATGTACACTGGGAAAACACCAATCGCCGTATACTATAAAGTTTGAAGTTGATTTCTTTACTCCAAGAAGGTTTTTACAAAATTTGAAAAGAAACGGTTCTAATGTTCAAGTGAACTGTGACCCCATACTTCGCAGCCAAACAAAAGAATACGTAGTACCATCTGATCATAAAGAAAATTTGTAGATCAGCTGGGAGAAACAAATTTCATTTTTAAACACCAAACAATGCCTAAGATGATAGATTAATGAGATATTTTATAGAACCGTGGGTTCTTAACTAACCAGACAACACTTGGCTCTCTAACAATTCAAGCCCAATGAAATTCTAAACAAGTTTGTCGTTGCAAATACTACAGCTGCTCTACAAATTCTACCTGAGATACCGTTTATAGAAGTAGGGAAATCGTTTATACATTGTATTGGCTACAGGACATCCACATTTGCTGATATGAATACATTTGTTTCCTCGACCGCTCAACCAGCGATAGTATCAGATAATATAATGCAACTTTCGTGTTAATGTCCTAAAGATCTATAAACAGATTATGCCAGTGTCGATCTGAAGAGACCTTTTATTATCATATTCATTGCATTGAAAGCTTGGGAGCGATACTTTATTTACACCATGAGAGTGGTCAGTCGTCATTATGGACAAGCTGGGTACAATACCCAATAGATTTACAGACTTTAGGTAGTCACACACTCATAACGTTACGTTTAACTAAAGAGACAGCTTATCACCAGAATTGTTCCCTTGACAAATCAAACGGTGCACCATTTCTGATAATATTACCATATAAATTGAACGTGGAATATGTATGCTCAGTGGCACTATACCAATTACATCTATGACATGTAGCTGTTACCTGATTAATTCTGTCAGTACGAGTAAACTGCCATAGTCCGGAATTTGTGCAAGCCGTGTAATTAACACATTTTAAAAAGCATACATGTTGCTGTTGGCTACTGTCAAATTAGTTTATGGGTGGTAGTGATGTTAAAACAAACCACTACACGTGGGCTTGATTTGATGTAGATTTTATTATCGGGAATCCATAGGGACCCCTCTGCTTGGGGGAATATTTTCACTTCTATATCATAGTCTCTTAGAAGAGGTATTTCTTAAACAATTATGTAGCTAGTTTACCCAGTAATCCGCCTCTTACCGAGAAGAGGCTTAAATTGTAATAGCCTACGTAATACACATTTTATTGTTCCCTATATTTTCGATATACGAAGCTGACTTATAACAAAGTAATTTAAAAAATAGATTATAATTAATAGAATTGATAATTACATTAATAATCATCACCGATAGAAAGAAGTTGTGGATAAGCAGACAAATGTCACAGAAACACTGGCCACAATTAGTCCAATTGAAACGAGATATAAAAAAAAGCACAAAGGTACTGAAATTGTGGTATCATTGCTGCACACCTTTTGAATAAAATAGGCACAAACGCAGTCCAAAATCACTGTTGACAGTTATTAAATTAATCCTTACCTAATGTCCACACCATGGTGGCTTAAACATTTCTTCAAGAGCAAAAAATCATTATTTAATTTTTTTTTAATCTGACGTGCGGCTTTGTGCTCAGTGCATTTAAATATCCAATACAACAAAGGATGTGTCACATTTTCCATTTATATGGGAACTTGCGGACTTAACACTCACTTGGTGAGACAATTGTCAGTGAAAAAAAAAAAGACAAGGCCAACACAGATTCGTTAAACCTGTACGAAAGGCAAATGAGTCCGAGAAAAAAAGGATCTGATCGGCTGGCCGTTTGAAATCCAACGTACGGCTAACTTTATGGCAATACATTCAGGGTTAGAATCGTTGCCCGAAATGCGATCAAAAGTTGACCATTTGATCTTCAGGACATAGCACACCTGGTCTGCCAGAATCTGACATTTTAAAGCGTCCGTGTATACATGCATTTAGTTCTTCCTCACACATTTCTGTTATGTGGTTGTGTGTACTCTTTGTCCCTCGCAATAAATAACACTTCCGAGATGTATGTGATTTTATGGTATTAAGTACCGTATTTGTATGGATATATCCCATAGCACAATCGATATATATATTCACCTCTAACGAGTTTTCCAATAAATTTGGTACAGTCGTAAGTAAATTCAAAGATCATGCCTGAAGTAATTTCGGTCTAATAAATCGTTCTTCATTGTCATGGCGTAAATCGTCATTTAGATGTGAAAACGCCAGTGTAAACTACCCTTCGCCACAATTTAGTTTCTTTCAGTAGAACGAAATGCGACCGAATACGCATGTGTCAACGGGAGAAGGTTGTAAACAGTACATGCAGAATATTCGACGAAGATTTTAGCTAAAAGCTACCAGAACTGTTCGTCTATTTCGGCGAATGTTATTGGGAAGTTCTCTACACATTACACGAATTACATTGCCAACTATAAATTCACGATTCCAGTACACAGACACAATGTCTGGCGCTGGGCAGAACAAACAAAATTAATAATCAATGTGCGTTTTAAATGTTCGCTTGTTTTCACAATAAAAATCCAGGATAAATTTCCACATATTATGCGTGACTGACTGACTATAAGGCGTGTCTTTGCGAAACTTGGTAAGCACATTCACCATTAACTTTAGTCGGTCTTTTGTTTTGGTGTACTCTCCGATAGAGTTTGTCTTTTTTATTTCCATGGATACGAAGCCTGTTTGAATAATAATCACAAGGGGATTTCATTTCCAGAGCAGAACTGAAAATCTGTTAAGTTCTATGTTTACTCAGCATAGTACACACTGTTTACATTTAATACCGTTCTGCATTTTGCTGTTACCTAACATAATTACTGTTAAAGATTCAGGTATATTACGTTTTAATTTCTATGAATACAAATTTGGACGAAGGAGTTTTTTGAGACCATAGTGAATGGCACTGTTTATCGGGGTCCTCGGCTTAAGTTAGGTTAACCTCTTAAAGTTTTACATACTCCAGGCAAACAATTTAGATTTGATGCTGTCATCGTTTTTTACGTTTTGTGTCCATATGGTTAATAATGGCCTATATGACGCCCCATAAGATCCGATGTTTCCTAGTATTACGATACGGTTTCCAATAATAGGCAATCTAATTAAAATGAAATCTAAAATACGCTCCCCGTGTTTTGTTTGTCGCTATATTGAGATCTAACCCAAGCACTCCCCCTATAACGTCGATTGGTTTCTTAACTTGACCAATCACAGAGCTGCATTTCTGGTTTGTAAAAGCCGAAGATTTCCGTCGACATACCGAAGTTTCCCGAATTCGTACTTTTACATGACCAACGGATACATGCATGCACAATCAACAAACACCATTCAAATAATAAACTTCGAGTGGAATTCGATTTTTTTCCGTTAACATGCGACTTACAGCATTAACACGGAAGAAAATCTGAGACCTTCTGCTTTATTGGCTGAATTCTGTGTTTACCGTGGCCCGTGTTATCTGTGTTCTTATTGAAAAACTGAAACAGTGACCATTCGTGAACCCCAGTATTAAAGCTTGACCTAATTGAACAGTATTAGTAGAGAGATTGACTTAGATCTCAATATAGCGACAAACAAAACACGGGGAGCGTTTTTGAGATTTGACTTAAATTAGATTGCAATAAGAGGAGAATCATGGAATTGATCGTATAGAAAAATAAAGACCTAAAAGGTTTTTTATAACTGCAAAATTAATTGTGAAAGAATAACGCAGGTTATCGTAAAACCACAACTTGTAAGTATGTGTACAGATATATACAGCACATGTTTGGGAGAATTACAAAAAATAATGAATAGAAAACAATTTAGCCACTTGAATGAATATAACCTTAAAGAATGGTCTTTTATGTTCAACAGTGCTAACAGTGATATAACAGTGTTAACATATATCCAAGTTTATCACCACTGTTGTCTAAGAAATATTGCGGATTTTGGAACCAAATAAAATCAAATGAAAAATTTCATGAAGCCTTCCTTAAAGAATGGTCTTTTATGTTCAACAGTGCTAACAGTGATATAACAGTGATAACATATATCCAAGTTTATCATCACTGTTGTCTAAGAGATATTGCGGATTTTGGAACCAAACAAAATCAAACGAAAAATTTCATGAAGCCTGCCTTGTCCAAGCCTCCTTTGAACAAGATAGATTTCAGCATAAGTACTGTTCTGGAGATCCAACAAGTCTGAGACGCACGGTAATACGAGACACGGTTCTGTTCGGCAACTGGCCATTTTGTCTTTAAATTTATATGAAATGATTTATTCACCATAAATAATAATTTAGAACATTTGTTAGTAAAAAAACAGTAATATGGCGTGAATAAAGCCATTACGGGCCTGCTCTATCCCGTAAATCATATATAATTTAAAACAGAGCTGTTATACTTGGTTTTGGTTACAAAATATATATAATATATATTATATATAAATCTACACATGTCTAAAGTAAATACCTACTTGAATTTTCCGGTATTTCCGGACACAAATTTAGATCCCAATAGCGAATATACGTACAAGAAATAATCTTTTTAAGGTATATATTTTTAAATAAAATAAAGTAAAATGAAATGTGGCAATAATTTAGTCGTCATTTTCAGCACTGAGGGATGCATTTAGAAGATGAGCTTTAATTTTAGATTTAAACAGAGAAACAGATGCTACGCTGCGCAATTCAGTTGGCAAATTATTCCATTCTCTAGGACCGGTAGATCTAAACAGATGGTAAGAGAGGTTTGTTCTGAAGAAGGGTATGTGGAAATCAAACCAATTACGTCGACTACGACGAGGCTGTTTATCCTTTTGATTGATTGGATAATTTAGAAAAGCGTATGCAATGAGATGAAGAGTATGAAATAATTTATATGTAAGAATAAGGTTGCTATAGGAGGCAAGGTGGGACAAAGGTAATATTTTTAAAAATTCAACATCTCAAAAGTGTACATAGAGTAGACAGGCTCTTAGGTCAAGTGAGCCTTGCTCAAGAATTTCGTAAACTTGTAGACTGTGTCGTCGGATAAAAAGAGAGGCGCAAGGAATATAACCTGAGATATAATCGATATAAACTCATTGCAAGTCAATCCAAGTTATTCTCAATCTTTTCCAGTAGACATCTGAAAGCAGATCAAAGCAGGTCGGGAAATGTGATAAAATTAACGTTGAAATTGTGTTGAAGGGACTATGACGCAACCAAGTCTAACTTTCTGAAATCATTAGCACATATCTATTAGATCAGCATGGTAGGTAGATATCGTGATAAAAGATGTCAAAATATATTTTGCTTCGCAATAATTGTTTTTACCACGTCATTTACTCCAGACTATTGGATTGATAGGTGGGCGTTATTTTAAATGATAATAAAGGTTCACTATTGGCTTTATTAACATTTATTCTAGATAAAACGTCACTTGTACAGCAGCTGACTGCCTGTACATGACAAGCAACGCGAGAAGTGTGTGAAAAGTCAAGCGTGCATGGATCTAACTCTTGTAAAACTGTACCCAACAAAATCTCATTCAAATGGATCGGACCGACGGATATAAACGGGTCGGCAAACAGTTGAAAAGAACATTATACTTGATCCGGCAAACATGGAACAGTAGTCGTTAAACATTTAGTTCTAATATTGTTTTTATCTTGGAGCCTTTGTATGTCGTTGTTCAGTGTCATGGTTACAAATTTTGGTCGTTGGTTAGAGATAACGAAACTGCTAGACTGAAATGCTACTTATTCGTTTGTATGTGTCTGGAACAACGATAGGTGTAATATTAAGCCTATTAAGCCTAAGAATTTACGTTTTGAGTTTCTAGCAGACCGAGATCTGTCGTATATCAAAAGGACGCACGGGTCAGTGCCGATTGACTACTGGAGCCATTCACTTGAGTTCCCAAGGGTTCAATAATGGCTATTCCGGATATCGCTGGGCTTTTCTAACCTGTTTTCCGCTTATATGATGCAATACAAATTATCAATCACAGTAAAAGTACAAAACAAATTAAATAAGACTTAGAAGTGTGATGTGATATATAAATCTGAGTAATCCTAGTCAATTATGAATAATTCTGGAATTAAAACACAAAAACCATATTAAACAATGTTTCATATAGACCTACAAATCCGTTATGAACTAATAACGGGTTAGAGATAGACCAACATGGCTTGACGTCATCTAATAGCGGATTAAATTTAATGGCCCTTCGAGCAACCGGCCCCATTTAAACACAGATATCAATAAACATAAAAAAGCTGGAAAAAATAACAGGGTAATCAAAGCAAAACGGCACAAGAACAAATTTGAACTTCATACGGGAGACCGCCAGTTAGACTTTGGAACACAGCCAGATGTTAATAGACCGATCTGTCTGGACTGTTGTTGGATGAGAACAGCAATGCTGAAAGTCCAACTATACCATTTTGTCTGAAGTTGTGGCTCTCCGGTTGACTAACCTAGAGTTAGTGTCGTGATAAACAGTGATTAATACCACTCCTATATATCTATAAATCTCAAGCTTTGTCCATTAAGATGCGTGGGAATGCCTTCCTTGGTTGTTGCCTAAGCCCATCGTTAGTTGAAAATAACACGTTTTATGATCAGACAAATGACAACATGATACTAGATCGTGCTCCTAAGACTCTACAAAGCAATAAAGAAGAAAATAAATCCATGAACTGTTTCTTACAGCACAGGTCAAGATATCACTACAAATTGATAAATAACATGTTAACCGGGGGTTGTGTGAGCCTCGCTAATTCAGTAACTTGTTCACATCTGATCCGGTAAGCTCGCCAACTTACTTCTTACTAGAACTCAATCCTGGGGATTAAAGGGTGGTAACAAACCTGCATATTAACGACCGATCAACCAGTCTGTTCTGGACAAGGTCCCCTATTGAAATAAAATGGTCAACATGGAGACCATCTATCAGCCGAATTGAATTCTCAGTAGAAGATTAAATTATCTGTACAGCGGGAAGCACTTCCGACATTTCTGTAAAATATTGCTGTCAGTATACCATGTGTGGTTATGGGGTAAATCACCCAATGGAATAGGTAAACGTGCAGACTCGGGCTCTCCAGTTCGTGGTGATTTTAAGGTAGACTGGATCCAGATAGCCTTCACAAATAGAGGGATAAACTAACTCAGTGTACAGTGTGTAGCGGCGTATGGACGAAGATTTGCCGTAATTTCAGCAATTCGGGTCTGGAATATTCTTAGTTGTTTGTTTGGTCGGTATTTTAGCTTGCCCGCCAGCATACTCCACTCACGTGACGACCTGCTATGTAACGTGTATTTAAAATAATAATTACAGTAAACGTTGCTATTCCAGCGCTTAGTGTAATAAATTATAATCGTTTGTGTTGCTTTTGTGTACAAACGTAATGTAAAAATTATTACGCTTGATCAAGACGCCTGCAATATTTTGAGCACTTTGTTAGTTGGCGGCTATCACAAGAACAGTTCAATGTGCTACTCTGTGTATCTACTTATTATACATTTTTGATTTACAAAAGAAAGTAGATGAGATGCAATTTCGGCGTTAACATGGCCTTCCAGTCGACGTGCTATCAGTGAATGACGTCTGTACTCGACATGGTCAATATTCTAAAACAAGACACAATGTACGATTCACATCAGCCTGACTAATATGTTTATATACATTTGAATTCAGAGAAGGAATATGTGTAAGTTTTTCATTTTATTTCTTACATTATTTATTTAGACACTTATTATGTAAAGAAACCAGATCCTTTTTTGAGGTATGTAATATTATATTTTGGAATATATTCCTCATAGGCTACAGACGCATGTCTAATGTTAACTATTAAATCACAGACAAACAAAATCGCATTAATTTTCTACCACAGGACTCGTTCAACCATACGCATTACTCACCAGAGTACTTTGAGGAGATCAATGGGATTTATAGGACACTCTAATACGCGGCACCACTCTGTTCGGCGCCTAACCAATTATCTGTAAATACAACGTTTTAAGTGTATATAGATAGGTCAGGCTCTTTGGTATTATTAAGTTATCCGACTACCAAATAAACTGATCGATTGTGTGTTTTGGACAAGGGAGATGTAAGAAAAATAACCAGGGACAAGATAGATTATAACAATCATTAAAAGTCAATCCAAGTTATAATCAAACTGCACAGGACATCTGAAAGCCACACAGAACGGGCTGGGAGATTTGGTAAAAAGAACTGATTTGTTGATGCAGACGAGAGATCTCCAAAAGCCAAACAATTAAATTTAACTTCCTACAATCAGAGGAAGACATCGGTAAGACGAACACAATGGATTGATATCTAGCTACTTGATGGATAATAGCGGCGCTCGGAAGATGTCAAGATATCCCCTCTGTACATCATGACCATAACGATTGTCGTAGTGAACAGGTTTATACTATTTGACCACGACAACGACGAAGAGCCGTAGGATGCCCCTAAGAATGGTTTAGCGACTTATTCACTAAATGGTCTGATATATTGAAACAATCTCTGTATAATTTCCATCAACACTGACACAGGCATAGAAACTAATTCAATTATAGTTCTGATAGCATGTGTGTCCCCATTCCTCACAACGCTATTTGTACAGAATAATCGGGGATAACAGACAGTCTCATTGATAAATGTATTTTTGCTTGTTAAATTCTCTACACTGTGTTTTGGGGTTTGGAACTCGACAGGTGGTTCATAGCACGTCGCCCAGATAATGGCCAAACCACGCTGCACGACCACCAATAAACTAGGTTTACACTTGTATGATTTGGTTGAAACTTAATTTTAACAATATATATTGTTGCAAATCTATCTTTATTCATAACTATATGTACATCAATGATTTGGTGTCTGCTCTTAGTTCTGTAAAGTAATTGTTTCAGTATGTGGTATTGATATTCAAAGCATTAGCCTTCCCTTTATCCATTCCCGGGCACCCCATCAGTCGTTATCACACGTCTTTCCGGTTAAAAAGCATTATTCATCAAATCTTAAAACGCTATATCGTAATCATAATAAGTCACACGATGTGACTTGGGCCATCGCAGGGGTAGTTTATGTTAGGTTTCCTCGCGGTTTTCCTCCGTATTAAAGCAAGAAGGAGTATGAAGTTGACAATAAGTGGTCATATAAGTAAAGTATCCTTGGTTACGATGTTAAACCCAACCAAACAAACAAGTAACAAATCTTGACAATTTGTCTTTCCGAACTGGTGTTTGAGAGAGATTTGTCATTTATGCTCGTTACTTAAACATGAAATTCTTCCACGCTTTACATAGGAATAGCCCATTCACGTGACAGCGTATAGCGTTTTATGTAGTGCAAACCAACTCCCGACGCCAATGGCAGCAAACATAAGGCGCATTCGACTGGACGTTTTCGTTAAGCATGGTTAAGCCATTATCTTAAATTTTGTTTGACTAGTACATTGGTGAAGTTTCGTTAACTACGAATTTTTTCCTCGTTAAATCGGTCGCGTGTTCAGTTAACGAAAAATCGAACAAAAATAGTAGACAACGGCTTCAGCGTGCTTAACGAAAACGTCCAGTCGACTAGGCCTGATGTTAATAGGGGACAATCACAAGGCCTAACACAATGACACCAAAATAACATCATTCTTGAATTCCTTATACTACAAATATCTGGTTTTACCCTTCAAGATGCGTGGAAATGCCTGCATGTGTCGTTGATTTAATTTAATATGCTACCCTCTGAGCAATGAGAAAATCAACGTCCTGTGTTTTTCTGTAGAGGGGAGGGTTTCTGCAGAAATCACCGCAAATTGTGAAATAACATGTTTACTGGATGTCGTTTGGATCGATAAGTCAATAACTTCACAGTTTATTCGTTAAGACCCCCAACTTAACTCTTTAACATAACTAAATCCAGGGAATGAATGCATGGTAACTAACCTGCATATTGTGACCAGCAAAATCAGTCTGTTCGTAAGTCTTATAGACGGTTAGCGGCCTCTAATAACATTTGTTAAGTCAACGTGAAGGCGATAAATCAACCGAATTGAGTTCTTAAAAGAGGATTAAATTATCAGTACAATGGCAAGTAACCCACATTCCTGTACAATAATGCTGTTATTATACCACGTGTGGTCTAGGGTAGATCGTCCTAAGGGATGGGTATATGCCAATTCATATTTACCAACCTTCCCCCGTTCGTGGGGATATTTAAGTAGCATTGATCCGGCTAGCGTTCACGTGTCAATTAACAAACTCACTCTATGTACTGGGTGTAGCGGAGACTGGGTGAACATCTGCTGTGATGTGGTAATACTAACTGACACAGTCTTCAACTGCTAAACCTCTGTTCAAGGAGAGCACTACGCGCCAGACGCATTTAATAATTTAGTCAGATATCTAAGTACACATAGCCTACAATTTTAATTCCAAACAGAGACTAACTGAGTTGCAAATTCCAAGGCGATACGTGCTGGTTCTTATTATTTAAATGAACAACTCAAGGTGAATAAGATCTGTCAATTAGTCCAAGGATTAACTTAATAATAAGTTATCTTTCTTTATCCGATGTATTAAGAGTAGCAAACGATTGGATATTCCTCTGCACAGAAGAACCAATCAAACGGAAGTATGCTTGAGTTGGCCCACAATGTTTCTTTCGGAAGGTTCTGGTTGTTATGAATATATGCCTACCCTATGTCATTTCACCTACATGTTTATAGATACAGATTGACCTGATCACTTTGACTTGTTTAATTCTGGAAGTTACATTATGCACAAGCCAATGACTTAATATGATACTCCAATGTTGTGATTTAACTATTCATTAGAAAATGAAAGCTACATACACACCCACGTTGACGTATGTTTTTTTAATTTATATTTTTACTTTAATATTTTGTCATATGGGTACATAGTCTCCATACTACATCAAAGAGGAAGATTGATTAAACGCACATAACCAGACTTCCGTAAGATTTTTGTATTTAATTTTTTTTATTTTAGACAACTGGAATAGTTTTAAATGATATCCACATTCTAACAAAATGTTGTTCTTAATTAGAATGGATGTCAATCTATGATTTAATTAATTTTCAAAAAATTCTAACCGTATATAAAGCCTTAAATAGAAATTACCCAGAATATATAACCAATATTTGGACGACGTTCTACAACAAGCTCTCAATTGAAAGTTCCTTTCCCTCATAGCCAAAATCGGCCTATGTCTATAAAATAAGCTGATCACGTGTCAAAACAGACTAAAAAAGGATTTGAAAATGCTTCAACTACTTGGCGAATGGGAAAGGCAGGCTTCAGAGTGTGTTGCGCGCTCATCGGAGCGGTTGAAACGGGTTAACTTGTTAGAGCCGGTTTAACTGGTTAGATACAGTTTTGACCCAGGGCGCGTGCTAGCGTTCAAACCACGGCTATAAAAGGGAGGGACATTGGCTGGTTGAGCTTCATTCCAGACCTGACCGCCTTGTTTTGCAGTCATAGCTGCTACTTACCTACCTACCTACCCAGAATGCTCTCTTGCGATACAAACGGTGCAGAATTTACACAGAAGTGTAGTTTACTGCCCCATAGATGATAGCAGCACACCGCACGACGAGGACGAGAAGACGAAGGACGAGCTGGTGGACAAGATGAAGGACGAGCTGGGGGAAGTCCGAAGGGGCGCGATCGACCCACTACGCTTTGTGTGTGGTGCTTGTTGTCTGGTTTCCACTCGGTCTTCGGCTTTTAAAACAACATCGACGCGTGGTCCATAGCGGTACCCAGAGGGATGTCAGTATCTCAGTGTCCTTTTTACAATGATGTCCAAGTAGGAGACAGCAGAACTATTGTTCGAGACACCGAATAATATAGTGATGGCCCGTCACCACTCTGACATTTTGAGGGCGTGACCCTGAAATACCACCTCCGTGTATAAGCTGCAGCTCATGTTTTTGTCCATCACTACTAAAGTAGGGGGGACTTAGAAATGCTACTCGGCGTCAGTCCGTCGCTCACAAATGTTTGTGAACAAACTAGCTTGAAAACAAATTCACCCATTAACTTCAAACTTGGTAGTAGTTTCCTCTTGTTAAGACGACGGATGGTATTGCATTTCACCAAATTCCGTTAAACGAAATGGTTGTTATTACATAATTT
>JAQQZZ010129394.1:3824-13913 GCA_030265115.1 Mopalia vespertina | reverse complement strand
CCCATAAAGACAAATATTGGAATTACATTTCTACAAATTTCGCAAAACAAAATGGCAGCCATTGCATAATTTTAATACATTTCAAACTTTGAAAATAGTTTCCTCCAGTTAAGAACCGATGTGATTGCATTTCAATTTTTTTTCAAGATATGCTTAACATTTAATTTTTATTCTAAAAATATACTTTTTCTTTCAATTTTTAGCTAGACTGTATGAAGTAAGCATTGCTGTTAATTAGTTAATTTAACAGGCGGGACTGACGTCATTGTTCGAAAACAATGTTGGTCACCAGTGTGGCTATTTGCTTATGGATGCATTTGAGTAACACATTAGTTTAGCATTTTTTCAGTTGACATGCGGTTTTAAAAAATCAGGTTTTTAGTACCGGTTGGATATGTACAAGCGACTGTTTGTTGTTGTTGTTTCATTTGGGGGCAGAACCCTCACTTTCAGTTTCATGTGAAAGCATCCGCCAGTGCATGCAGTAGGGAGATGCAATAGTAGCCTACAACTAGATGATATAACTACAGCGTTTTTCGAACAATGATGTCAGTTCCGCTTTTTAAATTAACTTATTAACGGCTATACTAATTCGATTGCAAGTCCAAGACAGATGGTTGTCTTTGAAAATATGCAATAAAAATAATAAGTTCAGGTCGAAAATCAGTTGTCATTCCTTTTAAGCAATGTATATCCAAATTGAATAGCCTGATTTTCTTAAAATTATGGCTAACGGTCACACATGATGAGAGGAGAGGGATATTATCTGTTCAGCTCATTACATGCATATTAATTACTCTAACAAGCTTTTCAACTTAAATTTGCGTTAAACACCATAACTCCAAATTGAATAGCCTGATTGTCCTTAAATCTTTTACAAATGTCACACAGCATGAGAGGAGAGGGATATGTCAATTCAGCTCATTACATGCATATTAATTATTTTAATGAGCTTTTCATGTAAATTTGCGTTAAAATTTGTTTTAAGCACTGTATGTTAAAATTGAATAGCCTGATTGTTGAAAAATTTTGGGCAAATATCCCACAACATGAGAGGAGAGGGATATGAAGGCAAAAGGAATGTATTCCCTTTCATTGGCGGAACAGGCGAGCTCTTAGTATTTTTTTAAATTTAAATAGTTAGTTAATTAATTTTTCTCTAATTTCATTTGCTAAAGTTATGTTCTTAAATTAATTATTCTTAAGTAAATTCTTTAAATTATTTTTTTTAATTACATTTATAAAAAAATTATTTTAATTCAATTTATTTTTGATTTTAAAATAGATTTTTGTTTTCTTGTTATTTTTTTTTTCATACTATTTTTACCCATCTGCATATTGCATTTTTGCTGATCACAACTTTGCTTTTCTGTTCTTTTTCAACTTAAAATAATTAACAGATTTTAGCTGGCTTCTGTTTTCAGTTACGGTATTTTGTTTAAAATTGGTATTTCTTTTTATGACAAATATTCAATTCAACTACACCATCTGGCTAAAGGCAGTACTGTGTGTCTTTGTTGTTATAATGCTGTAGGGGCCTGGGCTAGCACTTTAGGAAAAATATTTTTTAAATGTAGCAAAAAAGCTTCAGTTAGTTTGATTGTGTTAGTGTACACCACTGTCATGTCCGAGAAATACACTTGAGCATAGCGTTAAACATCTGTCAACCAACCAATCTAACTCATTTTTCAACTGAATGCCAAGCTTGGCAAGCTGTTAGTGTCTTCTAAACCCTTTGTTAGTTTTTGCATTAACACATTGCCTAACAGCTTAAAACCTTCCCTGTCCTCTCTCTCCCATAAAACATGGTTATTGCTTTATTCTGCTGGGGCCAGAAAGATGACTAGCCGCTAACATCAGATTAAATCGTAATACCAGGTAACAGATGGCGTAATGTCCTCTAATAGCGGATTAAATTTAATAACGCTTCAAGCAACCAGGCCCCAGACTGACAACAACTTAAAACAATGCAAAAAAAATTATTAAAACAAAGAGAAGAAATTTGTTCGCATGCATATAGATACTATTATGTGCTGCTAATTATGAAACATGGGCAAGAGCTTGCGATACAAGAATACATCCTTTTTAGCGAACTTGTCTTGAATTCCAAATGCATGACAACCTAAGAAGTCACAATAACTGTGCTGGTGATAACAGAATGTACATGTTCGATTCCCGGTGGAGGCAAGCAAATTTTTCTCTCTTCATTTATTAAAAATATATATAATTGATGTGGTCTTCTGTGATAACAGCCCTTGACTTCAGATTGAATTGACAGGAAACCACTTTATACTCCTGATGTAGTTCCTGGGAAACATAGTTGGTGTAATGCTTTATGTGGATATCAGATGAATATAATTTCATGCCTGTTTATTATTATATGCCAGTTCCTAAAGATAGTTGACTCATGTTGCAATGTAATCTTTACTTGTGAGAGAAATTGGGGGCAACTCAAGCTGAATCTATTGTAGCCCAAGCAGTAGATGTGAAAATACATATCTTATATAGACTATACAGTATATAGAGATACGAGGTACAGCTGTACCAAAACTTTAGAAATAAGGCCTGCCTCTGATTACTAAATAACATTGAATCCGCATGACCTAATTACCGCAGAAGACATTTTTAAGCAAGTGTGGTACTGCTGAGAAATGATTGATTTTGACATGAAAATTGGTGTCGAGTGGTCGTTTTATGTGTCAGTCTAATCAAAAGTGTTTAAGGAAGAAAACGAGATGGTTTAAATCAGGGTAAGGCCATGCAATTGCTAAACATTGGAAGATAAAGTGACAAATCATGGTAGCATTCTGCTATTTCTTAAGGTTAGAATTAAGCTTCATGTAGCATAGCTACCCAAGCAGTAAAGTATTGGCCCTTTAATCCGTTTTGTAATCCCATTAATGACTGGCCAATAAGTTTAACCATGCACAAATAGTAGGTGGTTGGAGGGAACTTCCTGTTGCCCAGGGGCTCTTAAAGGTGAGAGGCAACATGAAACCTATCTGTTTTGTGTCTTGTGATTGTCTTGGCTGATCAATTTTTGTTTCTAGGGATTCAAATGTAAACACATAGGAGTAAACTGGGTTTGAATACTTTTATAATAAGATCAATGGGGCACCCAATTTGATCGACACTATACACCTGTGCCACGACTATTATACATAATTAGGTAACACTATACATAAAGATAGAAATAGAAAATCGTCAACATGGGAGATTAGAAACTAATCCAAGTGTGATATGTATTATATCTGTGTGTTCTTTCTAGTTTTGTTTCACAGAGAGTTTTCTTTTCCCCTTTTTTTAATATATGTACATGTATGATGTAAAACCTTAACCAAACAAACTAATAGCTGGTGCTCTGAGAATTAGGAAAAGGAGATTGGACTGGGATTTTGACCATATCATAATCAGCCTGTAGTGGGGGACCTGCTAACTAATCTGATATTAAAGTAACAGATTTGATGGTCAATTTATTCAAACACCAATTGCTGACACCATGCATGGCACATATACATTACACAGGAGGCAAAACACTTTTCTTTCTCTACAAAAAAAACCCCAACATATTGCTGAGCTTCAGCCATTTATCACAGTTCACAGTATCATTCATTGTAGTACTGGTTGTTCATGAACGGCAAGTTTCTTCACTTGAAGTGTTGAAAAATGACAAATAATTAAATCTATTGATTATATAGATTGGCCCAACACTTGAGATAGTTATAGATAGCCGGCAACATTCTTGGTATTTCAGTGTTAGAACATTGAACATTGACTATGGTGATAGTTTGATATATATAGGTAATCTCTGCTTATTGATAGATTCACAGAATTTAATTCAGGCACATGGTGCTTCAGTAATGTTTTTACAATCCTATATAACCATGATACTTGGTCAACTGATTAATCTTTTTAAAGATAAATGTCTCTCCAGTTGACAATGCTGACCAAGTTATTGGCTTATTTACAGGTCAGGTGAAAGAAATTGGTAAATTTTCTGTATTGAGTCTTTATAAAGAATTGAGCAATCCTTCTTCTCTAACTCTTCTCACTTTGATTAGTTCATTGACCAAGCTGAAGTAAAACGTGATTAAGTCCCTTTTAAAATCAAGGTCACTGGGATGCAAGCATTCATCAGCTAATGCAGCATTTGATTAAAACCTTTGTTGTCTTACCTCCATGACCTGCATATAGTCCGCTTTAATACCGCTTGGTCTTAAAACCTTTGTTGTCTTACCTCCATGACCTGCATATAGTCCGCTTACCGCTTGGTCTTAAAACCTTTGTTGTCTTACCTCCATGACCTGCATATAGTCCGCTTACCGCTTGGTCTTAAATCAGGACCATTTTGAATGTAGTGATAACTACCAAAATTTTTGCGTTCATTGCCAGGCAAATTACAGCTGTATAAATACACCTGGACTATGCTTTTATGCCATTAAGCTATAAATAAAAAAAATCCTTTTTATAGATACTAGCCCTTTGGCTAAGGACAGTTTGTTTGAAGAGTAGCAATGCTGCCTTTACTTAATGTAGCACTGGAGAAAAATTAACATTCAAACATAATAAAAACTCTTCACATCTTGGTTGTGCTATTGTCAAATCAATTCTTGTTGGAATACACTGCCGTCATATTAGTGAAATACCCTTAAGCTTGGCGTAAAACACCAATCAATCAATCAATTACATTTATCTTTAAATCAAAAAATAACTTTCATTTATGTTGACGGTATGACCCACAATACACATTATCAATTTTTCAAGCACCTCGATTTTCTTGTAACTGCTGAAGTCTTTAATGCTGATGTCTTTGATGCTGAAGTCTTTAAAGCTGATGTCTTTAATGCTGATGTCTTTAATGCTGAAGTCTTTGATGCTGAAGTCTTTTTGCTGAAGTCTTAAATGCTGAAGTCTTTAATGCTGAAGTCCTTAATGCTTAAGTGTTTAATTCTGAAATGTTTAATTCTGAAATGTTTAATGATGAAGTTTTTATTGCTGAAGCCTTAAATGCTGAAGTCTTAAATGCTGAAGTCTTAAATGCTGAAGTCTTTATTGCTGATGTCTTTGATGCTAAAGTCTTTATTGCTGAATGTTTAATGCTGATGTTTTTTATCCTAACCCAGCAAACCAAACAACGTTGCGAAAACGTTTTATTGCGGAAGTGTAACGTTGTTGCAATGGAATTTTGTGGACTGCCAGTTATGTTGCCACAACCTTAGAATACATTGTAATATTGTTGTTGCATGATTTAACATTTTGACAACATTGTTACTACGTCCTACAAAACGCTAACCAATTCACAACAAAGTCAAAATGTAGTCGATTTGTGTTGTCACAATGTTAAACTACGTTTCTTGTCACGTTTTGACAACGTTATATCAACTGGTAAAAACTAACAACCAAATTGCATCATAGATTTATGGTGTAGCAATGTTGATTTTTGGTTACTCTGAAACATTACCAATGTATAGTTAGTATACAACGTTGCAGCTACA
Organism: Mopalia vespertina; assembly: GCA_030265115.1. Lineage (NCBI taxonomy): Eukaryota > Metazoa > Mollusca > Polyplacophora > Chitonida > Mopaliidae > Mopalia > Mopalia vespertina. The sequence continues at coordinate 8,418 of JAQQZZ010129394.1, read as the reverse complement.
TAGTGTGTTTGCTGGGAAAGTGCTAAAGTCTTTAATGCTGAATTTAATGCTGAAGTGTTTAATGATGAAGTCTTTAATGCTGGAGTCTTTGATGCTAAAGTCTTTAATGCTGGAGTCTTTGATGCTAAAGTCTTTAATGCTGAAGTCTTTAATGCTGAAGTCTTTAATGTTAAATTCATTGATGCTAAAGCCTTTAATGCCCAAGTCTTTAATGCTGATGTCATTAATAATGAATTCTTTAATAAGTCTTTGATGATGAAATGTTCAATGATGAAGTTTTTGATGCTGAAGTCTTTGATGCTGAAGTCTTTAATGATGAAATCCCTTATGAGGAGTCTTTGATGATGAAGTCTTTGATGATGAAGTCTTTAATGATGAAGTTTGTAATGCTGAAGTCTTTAATGCTGATGTCTTTGATGCTGAAGTGTTTAATGCTGAAGTGTTTAATGCTGATGTCTTTGATGCTGAAGTGTTTAATGCTGAAGTCTTTAATGCTGATGTCTTTGATGCTGAAGTGTTTAATGCTGAAGTCTTTAATGCTGATGTCTTTGATGCTGAAGTCTTTAATGATGATGTATTTGATGCTAAAGTCTTTAAAGCTGAAGTGTTTAATGCTGATGTATTTAATTCTGAAGTGTTTAATGATGAAGTCTTTAATGCTGATGTCTTTGATGATGAAGTGTTTAATGCTGAAGTTTTTTATGCTAAAGTTTAATTCTGAAGTGTTTAATGATGAAGTGTTTAATGTTGATGTCTTTAATGCTGAAGTCTTTAATGCGGATGTCTTTGATGCTGAAGTCTTTAATGTTGAAGTCTTTAATGTTGATGTCTTTAATGCTGAAGTCTTTAATGATGAAGTATTTAATACTGAAGTCTTTAATGAAGTCTTTAATGATGAAGTCTTTAATGTTGATGTCTTGATGATGAAGTGTTTAATGCTGAAGTCTTTAATGCTGAAGTCTTTAATGCTGAAGTGTTTAATGATGAAGTCTTTAATGTTGATGTCTTTAATGCTGAAGTCTTTAATGCTGAAGTATTTAATGTTGAAGTCTTTAATGATGAAATCTTTAATATTGATGTCTTTAATGCTGAAGTCTTTAATGCTGAAGTATTTAATGCTGAAATCCTTAAAGCTGATGTCTTTGATGCCGAAGTCTTTAATGCTGAAGTCTTTTATGCTGAAGTATTTAATGCTGAAATCCTTAATGCTAATGTCTTTGATGATGAAGTGTTTAATGCTGAAGTCTTTGATGCTAAAGTTTAATTCTGAAGTGTTTAATGATGAAGTCTTTAATGTTGATGTCTTTAATGCTGAACTGTTTAATGCTGAAGTGTTTAATGCGGATGTCTTTGATGCTGAAGTCTTTAATGATGAAGTATTTATTACTGAAGTCTTTAATGATGAAGTCTTTAATGCTGATGTCTTGATGATGAAGTGTTTAATGCTGAAGTGTTTAATGCTGAAGTCTTTGATGCTAAAGTTTTTAATTCTGAAGTGTTTAATGATGAAGTCTTTAATGCTGATGTCTTGATGATGAAGTGTTTAATGCTGAAGTCTTTGATGCTGAAGTCTTTAATACTGAAGTCTTTGAAACTGAAGTCTTTAATGATGAAATCCCTTATAAGGAGTCTTTGATGATGAAGTCTTTAATGATGAAGTTTTTAATGCTGATGTCTTTGATGCTGAAGTGTTAAATGCTGAAGTCTTTAATTCTGATGTCTTTAATGCTTAAGTCTTTAAGTACCGTCGGCATGTGTAAACCCACGTATCCAATGGCCCTGTAGCAGGTGTAGATAACTGGTCTTATTACTTTTGCCAATGTTGGACAGGCAGACATGAGTAAATTTTGATCCCTGTTTCTTATTAAGAAACTTCGAATCCAATTTCTACAAGGTCCAGGCTAATATGTTTAACAGTTTGGCAGAACAGCACACACATGTATACTTATTACAAATAATTGTCTTTTTGTAATGAAAGGCTGTAACAAGTGAATATGAAAGGTATAATAAACAAACAATAAATAGTGTCTACTAAAACTGACAGAAAATGAAAAATAAAAGACTTTATGCGTGCACTTGACTTAGTATTCAATGTGTGATGCTCAATGGAAAGCATGATGTTTGATATCAACTTCCCTGATAGAAAATCTTATCTATTGAAAGTAGATGTGTTCCATTGTTGGACATGACCAATCTTCCATTGGACATTGACTCTGTCAAGTTAAGATTATTGGATGAACTAAATATAGTACTTGGTTGTGTTGGCACACAAATTAGGTTATGTATGGTCAAGAACTAATTTAGGTCAGATGGTTGTCTGTCAATAAAGCTATGTCAGGGTGATGTATCCAGTTCTAAATGCTTCATGATGCTTTTGTTCTTGTCTTTAGATTTTAATGTAGGTCGTTAATATACATGTTTATAAGATCATATTTAGGTCACTGACCAGATGGTTATCCTTCTATAAATCTTATTACTGTAGATCACCTAAACTTTAGTTTATGATTAATTGTTACCTTTTTTGCTAGATGGGAAAGTAATATAGCCCTTTAACAAATGGATTTGTCATGAGGGAGCTTCATGTTGCCCTGGTGCTAAAGGGGAACAGGAAGCTGATCTGTTTGTGGTGTCTGTATTGCGTCCTGTATGATATCTCTCCCATCTTGTCTTTGTTTGTTGCCAATGGTGTTGAGGGTGGTTTCCTTGACCCATTGGGCTGGCACATTGTCATATAAGTGAAATACCCTTGAGTACAACGTAAAACCCCAATCAAATCAATCCAAAGTACATGTAATAATCCTATAGATGATAATTTATGGGATTTAGGATAGTTTTTTTCTTCAAAACGAGTGTGATGGTATCTGCATTCTTTGCATCTGATTGAAATATAGATGTACTTCATCAATGTGAACATGTTTATAAGTAATAGTGAATTTAGGTTAGTATGCAAATACCATTTTCCATCCATTACTATTTTTTGCATCTGAATGTTTTCTGATGCTTTCTGACTCATCTCTGGACATAAAGAATTTACTTCCCCTCAGTCCGTATATGTCAAGAATCATTATAATTAACACATATTGAAACCTAACATGTCAAGAAGCTGTGAAGATGGTATTTCAGGCGTCAATTGCGACCTACATTGAATTATCATCCTCGTTGTAGGGAAGCCATCAGAATAGTATTTTGTGTTCAGACAGTTAGAGTGAGCCAACAGAAGTAGATAAGTTTCTGAATGAATTAACTTAATCATTACATGTAGCAGGAAACTGCATCACTATTAAAAGTTTCTGATAATGGCATCATGTAGTCGCAGAAACTTCTGCCTTCACTTGAGACCTACAGTAATATCGCTAGATGGAGCAATGTAGAAAGCAGATTCTGCAGCCGCCTCATGTTTTTCACATTTGTATTATGTTGCCTTCCTTTGAGTTTCCTCTCTGAGGTTAAAATTACGTTTTGTTGAATTTATCCACTGAGTGAAGTCAATGTTTGCCATGTCACACATCTGCTGATGAAGAGTGACAGCAGACGGTGATTACTCATATCAACACACTAGTTTCTAACTTGCCTTCTGTATCTCATCGAGGGAGTTATAGCCCTTTGTCACCACTCATCTTCGACAAAAGTGCAAAATAGCAAGGATGGCTTTACATGGTAAATAAATTTGACAAGGAACTATTTGAACATCAGAGCGGAAATTCTGAGGTAGGCAAAACAATATTTTTTAGCATTTTGGTGTACAGAAAAGATCAGAGATAGTTTTGAGTGAGTGTTGATTTCCATAGAAATAGAAATGTTAAAATCTAAAGGGATAAAATGAACCAGAAGTGTTTTTTTTACAAATAATAAAAGATGAATGACGGATCATCTTAGCTGTGGAAATATACCTCTTCACAGCTACCTCGTGTTAGGACAGTTAACTGTCTCTAGCACAGGCTATATAACCCTATGTAATGTCTCACAGAGTGAAGCTTAAATGTTGTCAATACAAACAAAATAACTTATCTCAGAGTGTAGCTTATGTTATCAATATAATTTAACCAGACACATACCCTGCATAGTGAAGCTTGTGTTGTCAATACACACCACACATATATCCCACAAAATGAAGCTTGTGTTGTCAATACAAACCACACATATAGTGAAGCTTGTGTTATCAATACAAACCACACATATATCCCACATAGTGAATCTTGTGTAGTCAATACAAACCACACACATATCCCACACAATGAAGCTTGTGTTATCAATACAAACCATACACATATCCCACATAGTGAAGCTTGTGTTGTCAATACAAACCACACACATATCTCACATAGTGAAGCTTATGTTGTCAATATAAACCACACACATCCCACATAGTGAAGCTTGTGTTATCAATACAAACCACACACATATCCCACATAGTGGAGCTTGTGTTGTCAATACAAACCACACACATATCCCACATAGTGAAGCTTGTGTTGTCAATACAAACCACACACATATCCCACATAGTGAAGCTTGTGTTGTCAATACAAACCACACACATATCCCACATAGTGAAGCTTGTGTTGTCAATACAAACCACACACATATCCCACATAGT